>WBMZ01009678.1:105616-208204 GCA_013400975.1 Atrichornis clamosus | reverse complement strand
TGGAAGAGGTCTTGCTCCATCCATTCTTCCCACAGGGAAGCTTCTGCGTCAATCACATCTCCCCACTGGGGAAGCTCGTGATCCATGTTGTAGTTGCACTCGTCCTCCACGCAGACAAAGGCCCCCTCCTCCTCGGTCTGTGACGGGGGCAGAACCGAGCCACCCACTACCCCTACCAAGTGCCCGCTGAAGGCCTGCTCTTCCAGCCAGCTGGGCAAGGAGCTGGGTGCCTGGGAGTTGGGCTTGGCCTTGTTCTCTTCCTTCGCTGGCGTGCTCGCGTGCGCAGGGATCCCAGAAGTGCTGCCTCCTCAGAGAGCGGCTCTCCTCGGACTGGGCACCCCAGGGCTCTGCGCCCCTTATATACCCCTGGCCAGGGCGGGGCTCTGCCACCTCACAAGGGCCTCTGGGCGCCACAGTGTCCCACATCACAAAGGGCCCGGACACAGCGCGCCTGTGTCACAAAGGGCCGCAGCCGACACCCCTTCAACAGCCCAACCCACTGCGAGCAGCATGGGGCACCCCCAGACTTGGGCACTTGTAGCCCCCGATGTGCCCAGAGCCCTGTGAGCCTTTGGACACGGTCTCACACGACAGCCCGAGCCCCACACTGCAGAACCCTGGCTTTGGAGGGCGGGCTATCTGGGGCACGAGCCATTGGCTGTAACTGATTGTGACTGATCCATGTTATGGAACCAGTGACTCAGGAAGGAAGTGTAAAGGATGATGAAAGTCGTCTGTGAAACAGATTTGCTGTCTTGGGACACTTTCTGCTAACCTGGGGCCGAAATATAGAATACTGTGAAGACTTTGCCATGGTTAATCTGGGGCTCCGGCTGCTGCTGATTGCTGCTTGTCCATGTGGGTGTTGTGACACTGCAAATGGAGACCTTAAGCAGATCATGGGTCACTACTTGAATTTAGAATGATGGGTGAAGAGAAACTGTTGGAGTTTTTCTCAGACCTGGTGGTCAAGAAGCAGGCAAAGAGGTTTCTGTGAATCAAGGCTCAGCTGTGAGATGGGGTGGGATCTGTCATCTGTAGGCATGGAAATTTATTAATGACTGGAAAACAAATATTGTAGTTATTTTCAAAAGAGACAAGATGAAAAATCTAGGCAACTGCAGCCCAGTCAGCCTCACATCATTCCTATGGAGGACCATGGAAAGAGCTCTCCTGAAAGTCATTTTCAGACTCATGAAGGATATGACTGGGAGAAACCAATCACACCAATTGACAATCATGCCTGACCAACCTGATTGCCTTCTATGATGGAATGACTGTCTGTGACTGAGATGGGTTGTCTTTGACTTTAGCAAGGCTTTTTACAGGATCCATGGCATCTCTGTAGTCATACTGATAGTTGTGGACTAGATGATGGACTGTAAGGAGAGTGAAAGGCTGGCTGTATTGTATTGTTGAAAGAGTGCTGGTTAATTTTCAAAGTATGACTGCCTGGCAGGTACAAGTGGCACTCCTCAGGACCTGATGCTGAGGCAGTTAGTGTTTCACATCTTCATCAACAGACTGGATGATGAAATGGGATGATGCTTCTTCAAATTCACACAACTGCCACTCAGAGGAACCTTGACCAGTTGGATTAGACAGCTGCAAAAGTCTTATGAAGTTGAATGAAAACAAATGCAAAGCCCACGGGGACTGACCGACTGGGGAGCAGCTCTGCAGGGAGTCCTGAGGGACTGTGATTGAACACTAAGTAGTGGGATGGCAGTGCAGAAACAAAGACTAAGTGTGTACTGGGACACAAGAATAAGTCATAATTAGCCAGCAGGCCAAGAGAATAGATCATCATCCTCTACTCAGCTTTCATGAGGCTTCATCTGGAGCATTGTGCACAGTTTCGACAGGGTTCTCAAGTGTTAGAACTACAATGACAAATTGAAGAAAGTCAGCAGTGGTCCAGTGAGATGGGAAGTTGCATGAAGCATGGAATAGGAAAAAAGGCTGAAGGTCGCAGGTTTGTTTAGCCTGGAGAAGAAAACACTAAAGGGAATGCAACTTCTTCCTGTAATAACATGGTGGTTATAGAGAAGACTTCCAGACACTTCTCTGAGATCCACAGTGAAAGAGTAAAAACAATATTTATAATTTATAAAATCAAAATTCTGGTTAGATATGAGGGAAAAAAGGTAATGAGAGTGGTTAAACAGAGGAGCAGGTTGCCCAGTGAGATTGTGGAATCTACAGCTTTGGAAATACTCAAAATTTTACTGGAAAAAACACTGCGCAACTTAATTTGATTTTGAGGCTGCACCTGCTTTTAGCAGAGGGTTGCACTAAATAATCTTCCAAAAAAATTATTCTATTATTCTATATTCAATTTATAGTTATGCACTCCTGGAATTGGAAGATATTTTATATCCTTCTCCAGTCTAGGCATGAAACTTATTGCCACAAATAATTAGTACTCTAATTAGAATGAAAGAACTTTCAGCATCTGAGTCCCTCTCAGACTTGTTGACTAGTAGATAATATTATGTGTGTAAGAGAATCCTCTTATGCATGAAAGCTTCCAACAATGCAAATGTTTATGATCCTGATACAGAGAAACCATATGTAAGCAGATGATTCATGAGATTCAGGCTTCTGTTCTCTGTTTCAATCATGTCTGATTTATGAAATGTAAACAGTGGATCCAAACCCATCGTAGTTGTCAATGGTCCTTGTGAGGCAGTAAATATCATGAATTTAAAACTGTTTAAAAGTCTTTCAAAACTGCTCAGCATGCAACTGCTTTTATAGTTACATGAGCTTTTAAAATGCACATTTCCTGAAAGGCAAGCAAGCGGGAATAATTACTATTCATTTTTTTCCTCTCAGCTTAGAGAGTTAAATTGTACTCTACAGTTATTTCTCCCTAGTGCATGATACAGCAGAAATCCTTCCAGGGCAAATGCACTGCAATCACAGAGTTGGCTTCAACAGCAGAAACACTAAAAGAAGTAATTCAGATTAATGAATGGATGATGTAGATACACTCTGTCAGCACTGTTTGCTACAGGGATCTCCTAAAGCTCTGGAAATGAAGACTTCCTCTGGAAAGTTTGTTTGCTCAGCCTGTGGTAGGTACTGAGAATCTGTTCTTATAAGGACCCTATTTCTCCCCACTCCACTGATTTCAGAAAGCTTGCCTTTTCTTTTTGAACATGAAAAGGCTGGACGTTGCAAATAACAAAACTCAAGTGTCAAAAGACTTCAACACAGTCAGCAAGAAGCTTGTGATGTTTTCATAAGGATCAACCCACACATTCATCTGTCTTTAATAAAAGCAGATCTGCCTGGCTGTATCAGCTTATGTGCTGTGCTTGCCTTGGAATAAGAATAATTTGTTGCCTTTTTTTTCCAGTGGGAGGGTTTTCAAGATTTATGGGTGTGCTGAGAAAACATGGGAGGAATCTGCCTGGAGGGCTGATGGATCTCCATGGAGTGAAAGATGTACTCAATGAAGTGCATTTACACATACTGTCCTTGGCTTGCAGTGCAGCTTTCCAAGGGTAAGCCTCACCCAACCTCTTGAGAAACAACTTATTTAGTACTTTCTTCTCCATATGATTTGCTAATTTATGGGAACAGAAGTGTTGAGGCTTGTTGCAGAAACGCAAGTAATCCTATTAATGAATGTGGCTCTGAAAAGGGAGTTTGTGGGAAAGAAGACCTTGAAGTTGTGAAACACATGGATTCATATACTTTACCATGTTTATACTTTCCAGAAATTAAGTAAGGTGTTATAAGAAGGTCCTACAACATTTCATAGTAAATTCTGGAGAAATTAAAACAGAAAGTTACATTTTGGAAAATTTCAGATTAAATAGGTACAATGAAGAGATTCTTTATAGAGAATGCCACCAATAATTTGATACAGTAAAAGCAGAAAAATCTAACTGGGCCAAAAAGAAAAGTTTGGCACAATATAAGCAATTAGCTGTTCAACCACAAACATTGTACACTGGCCTAATCCCATTCCCAGAATTAAACTATGAAGGTTTGTATGTTCTTCTAGGAGAGAGCTTGATATTACTTTTTGGTTCCCATCATGCCTTAATCTTGCTCTCTGGCCTCAATAATCTAGTCATTCGTAGAGTTACTTAGGATCATGACATGTATTCAAATATCTTCTGTCATGAAAAGTAGCAGAGATTTAACCTCTGCGACTTCAACCTTCTGTGCAAGCTTAGAAAGTAGTCTAGCTTCTTTTTTTTTCCTCTTAAATATCCTGTGTTTGCATAAAATGTTAAGACTTTTGCTAAAGGAAGAAAGACTGATAGCTACTAACATCATGAATGTGACTAAAAGGTCTCATATTTTTCCCATATAAGCATTTTCTACCTGGTATCCACTGCATAAGTGTTTCAGTCACTAGACATGAACATAAAAAGAAAACATCACATCCTCATGTAATCACAAAATTCATCACTCTTTATGAAGGCATATTTCTATACATAGGGTTTTTTGAGACACTGCAGGTCAAATAATATCTAAAATAATTCCTAGGTACAAAGTAACTCACTGTCATCATTTGCTGCATTAAACTGCAGATTTATTAGTGCTGAAACATAAGTTTCAGGTGAAATTTTTAGAGGCTCTCTAGCCAAACTAGGAATTGTGGTGTTTGCAGGACTGAGGGTAACACCTCTGCAGTTAGTAGTAGAAATAGCAGAGAATTAGGAAGCTTGGGTTTCTAGCAGCATTGCTAGTAGGTTTAGGGCCAAACAAGGGCTTATATACACAGCTGAAACAGGATTTTATCTCGTTCTGGCTATGTTACAATAATATTTACAGTGTTTAAAAGCATAAAACACCTTTTCTGTGTACACAGAGTATATGTTAGTGGGCATCTTTAGTTCTAAATGTGTTAGCAATGAAAACAAATTGGATTATGACCTTAAATACAATCCCTCTCCCATCTAAAGGAATCTTAATCTTAATATCTTCAATTGTTGTAACTAAGCATACAGGTGGATTCCCACCTGCAATTGTTGTCGTACCTTGTTGCCAGCTGTGCAATTCATGTAACACTTCATGTTGTAGCTTTATTTTATTGCCTTACTAGTTGGGCTGTAATTAGCCAACATATAGAATAAACTCATAAGATATAAACTCCCTCAGTATCTATTAGTAAGGGTACTCTGACTTTGATATAACCCAGACTTTTAAAATAGGTGAGTTATTGACCTTATTGACTTAAACAATATTTCCACTACAAGTACTGCTAAATAAAGAAGCTGAGGGAAAAAAAAAAGCTCTATCTTTATGGGAAAAGGGTTTTCCAAAGTGTTTGCTATCTGAAGCTGATTTTCAGTGTTGATGGATGGAAAAATAAGCCTTTCAATCTAAGATGTAGGTAGGATATCTCCAGATGTCAGCAGTACAGAGACTCACCAGTGTCATATCCACAGAGCATCAGGGAGTCTTACTTCAGACTTCAGGAAATGTGTGGACTGAAGTTTGCTTACACCAGCTCCATTAGTGAGTTCTCTTTTTAACTCAAATTAAGGATAAATTCAGTTGTGTTTATTCTTGTGGAACAAAATTTTGCATTTTGCTCAGAGACAATGCAATGAGAAAACACAGCTCAGATGTGTCTGAGAAATTGATTATAGTCAAATCTGTACCAGAGCCAGCAACAGCTGTAGGTCCTTCATGTAGCAGCATATGACTCTGTCTATGCCTACACACCCTGCAGAGGTTACCAAATCTCTTGAGAAAGCTACAGGATGGGTTTTGCACACATGTCCAAACTAGATTGGCATCTGTCATGGAAAGTATTGATCTTCAAGAAGCATCCCATGGGGATCATTATGTGCAGGAAAACAGCTCTGTTTAACACAGAGGAATTTGAGGATTGCTTGTTTATAGGCACCTGCAGTGCTTCAAAGGCTGACTACTGCATGCTAATTCTCTTATACCATTCTTTTATTTTGATGATTCTTGTCCAGGATGTTCTTGGGTTTGGTTCACCCAATTTTGAAGTGTGCATTTACACTGGTCTCTGATTCCCTGTGGTGGCCATAGATTAACAGCCTCCAGGATGTCAGCTCAGAGAATATCCTCAGCTTAGCATTAGCATTTCCTGAAGCCAATGGCCAGTATAATGCCAGACAGAAATAAAGACTTTTGTGCTTTGCTCTAGACAGTGGGAAGAGGGTCAAGACAGCAACTGAAGCACAGAAGAAGAGGGAAAAATAAATAAGGGCCAGCTACCAGCTCTCAACTTCAACAAGAGGTATCACTGTTTCTTGGGTTTACCCAAGTCAACTACCATCTAGTTCTACGCTTTCAAAGTGTCTTGTCACACATTCTGATTACTTTTCTCTCATCTGTTTAGAAAAAATGCATTAAGTTCCTATTGAAGTGCAATTTCTTGGGAGGCTGACACAAGGTAACATTAGAACCAAGATCTGTCAGACTAGAAAGTCAAAGAGTACTCCAGTGGTGTTTTATCTGTCTTCACTGTGACCGTGTGGCTCCTAATACAATATTTCATTCCATAAACTGTTGCAAAGAATGCATACAAAAAGATTAATCTCTGCCAAAATCATGACTTTAAATAGAAAAAAGGCAGACAAAGACAGAAATATTATTCTAGTACTTTTAGGTGCTTCAAATCATCTAGTTTGGACTCTTCTATAGCCCTGGCTGATGAAAAATCCCCACATGCCCCATAAAGGGATGCAAACCTTGAGGGTCTAATGAGAACACACTGATAGGAAGGCAACCAGTCTCAATATGAAGCAACTGAGTTTCACCACTTTCCTCATGTTAACTTCTGCTCTCTTATGGCTCCACTTAATGGACTTACACAAAGGGAGGGGAAAGGAGGAGAAGTGATCAGATCTGTTGAGAGTTAAGAAGTCATTTAAATTAATATTAACTTCCTAATGTTCCAGATATTTCACTCTAAAGGGAATGTAGAGTCCAAGCCAAATTTTGCAAACACATTTATGAATACATCTTCAGAGCATAAGAAATTTTATGATTTCCCAAAATGATACACAACATCCCATTACAGAGGTGTAAAACTCTATGACCACCCAATTTAAGATGAAGATATTTACCAATCCTCACAAGATTTGAAGTAGCCACTGAACAGGGCTGGGGATGAGGGATGAGGGAAGGAGGGATGAGGGAAGGGAGGCAGCAGATTTTTCAGAGACCCCCAGCGAACTGAAGGATGTTTTCATGGCCACATCTCCTCTCCAACACCCTTGTATTTGACTGTACCTGTGCAAGCACTGTATAACCAGGTTAATTAACAGACTACTGTTCTTCCACGTGTAGTAGATACTGGCTACATGAAACTCTCTCTATTTTTCAATTTCAGGAGGTATAGAAAGAAATAATTTACTTTGAATAATTTTTCTCTGAAGGGAAATCTCCTTACAGAACATTTCACACGTTTCACATTTGCACATGATTTTTTTTTTCTTTACCTTTTTCTGGCAAATATGTTCCTCATCTTGTTGGTGAATGTTTAGGGAAGAAGTAAGATCCAACCAGTCTGACATTTAAAACCAAATGTCTCAAGGTAAGCATAAGAACAGCTGTCAGTAGGAATTAGCAGGAGCCAGCACTTGAGATGAGGTTGGTATTTGACAGTGTTCATGAATACATTTCACACTGAAGATGTTACCTTTCAAACTTTAGGTTTCCCTTTTCTTTTTAAGCAATGTCTGGCCTTACTCACCCTTTTAATGTTATGAAGTGGTACAATATTTTATACATGACAAGCATGAGGGAAGAACCCTATTATCATTCTCCCTGTACGTGTTGCAACATGAATTAATGTAAGAATGGAAATATTCATCCATTTCATGAGCACAGCTGAAACATTTGCTGCCAAAATTCCTTGCCTGTCATTTATTACTGACATTGAGAACATTTTTTACGCACTTGTGAAACAGTTTTCCAAAAAACATTGAAGTTTATGAATCGCTTGCAAATTTTCAGCAGATAAAGTTGAATTTTCAATACCTTGAAGGGCTTACGTTTGTCTGTGCTTTTGAAAGTAAACTTCTGTACATTTAAAATGCCTTACATGGCAATTTAGGTTTGCTCATAATGTGCTACATGCTCGGTGACGTTTTCCTGGTGTTGTTACTGCAGTTAGCAGTTAGGTCAGGGCATACTTATGTCTCCTGCAGAGCAGCTCAGCCCAGGATGGGGAAATCCTTTGAAATGTGTCAAGGTTTCCAAATTCCTTTTGTAAGAAGAGTAAATATTTTGTGGATCTCTAATGCAACCTACTGTTAAAATACAGGGAAAACTTGTCATACCACAGTATAATTACCATACTCATGATGGCAATTAATTCTGCAATGCACGAAATTATTTTGAAAAATTTTCTCTGACCCAAAGGAAATTGAGGGTCTTCTCCATTTTCTCAAGGTTGCTTAGTAGCGTATAGAATTGAGCTCATTCCAGAGTAGTTGCTGGAATAAACATAGAATAATTATATATACAAACTCTACAGGCTGTTTGTTGTCTCATTAATTTATTTTGAAATTGTGTTAAGCAAATAAATATTTTAGAAAACCTGAATAAAAATTGTTTATTAACCTGTAATTTTATTACATCCCTTTATTTCTAAAAAGTTTTTCAGACATTTTTAACAGAAAAAAAATCCATGTAAAATATCAGTGAAGTATGCAGAAGTCTATATTTCTGTCAGAGGGTAAATCAAAGCAGAATGTTGTCCTTTAAGGTGAAGGACTTCAGAACAAAAATCAGGAATTATCTGCAATAAAACATTTCCATCTGCAAAGGGAAAACTTATCAGAACTGATAATTTCCAAAGGAATATATCAAATTTGACAAAACTATCACATGGAAATTCTAGTGAGAGAACAGCAAAATGCCTCCAAACCACCTGTTGGACACCAAGCCATGCTTGGCCACTCTCTGAGAGAGTAAGAATTATAAGCAAAACCCACATGATGAGTGTCCTATTTATTTAAAAGTAAAGATGACCATGAACCCCTTGCTGTTAATGAAGTGAAAGGGATTAGCTATATTCATAATATATTCTATAATTTATCCACAAACACAATGTAAGTGTTGTTTCCTGAGTATGTACTTGACTGTGGAAATATGCTTCGTAGTTCTTACCAGTATGAATGAGAGAAAAATAGAATGCAAAACTATAAATTTCTGTCTTCCTACTCTTTCTTGTCCCTTATTTTCCCTGTTTTCTAAGCACTACACTGGTTTATAGTTTTCCTGAGTGATATGACAGAGCTTGACAATTGCCATAAAAACAGAACTATATGCATTTTATTTGATGTGATGTAGATTTCTTACACTTCTCTCAAGATATCTCAGAGGCACTACTGCTGTACCTGTTTGTGGCTTTTTCACACAGATTTCAAGGGAGCAAAGATACAGAGACATAGGTATGTGTATCCCCAGGTACTTCCAAATATATCCATCCCTGTTAGTGTATTGGTCTTTACAACCATTTGTTCCTTGCCTTCTTTATTCTGGTACAGTTTCTACCAGGTAAAAATATCTATTGAAATTGGTTCTTTCTCACTTTTATAGTTTCTCACCATTCAGCTTTTTCCTTTCACTGACTCTGTGGGCAGTTTCTCCTACAGTTATATGCTCCAAAGTGTTTTTTGAGAATTTTGGTAGGAAAAGATGGGAAAGGTGTGTCTCAGGGGGAGCAAGGCAGTGCTACTTTAGTGACAAAACCAATACTGGTGAGTACATTTTGGTATTGCTTTAAATATATTTTACTTCTCATGTATTATTTAACAAATTCACATTCTCATCCAGAAGCCTTAAAGAAGAATCTGTTTTGGTAAGACCTAACATCTGGCTGAGTTCATTTTAGCCATGGAACATGTATCTGTCTTCAGCATGACTAATGCACATCCTCAAAGTTTGTTTGAGCCTGAAGTGCTTAGCTGAAATGAAATCTGGATTATTCGGCTGAGTAAACCTGTTATGGCAGGTCAGTCAACAGCAAATCTGTTTTACACAGATTTAAAAAAATAAAAATCGCCATTTTGTACTTAATTCAGCGTTTACAGACACATTTAATGGGGTGTTGTACTTAGGTGAGAAATAAGGATATTCTATAACTTCTTTTGACCTTAAAATGCCTTCTAGAATTAAGGCTACATACTACAATAATTTTATATTTTCCCCCAATATTCTGCATGTTTTAGTTTCTGCAACAGTAATATCATGATTTGAAAACAATTAATGCATTCTTGGTTCCTTCTCTGACCCACCCCGACCACTATTTTTCTGCTTCCTACCAACTTCCTTCCTTGCTACCCCTTCAGCTGCGATGTGACAAATGTCTGGGGAGGGGAGGATGCTGTAGATAAGATCACTAAAACATCTGAGTTAAACTTCCAGGAACAATAAGAGTACTGATAAGGAATGCAATAAGATGGCCTTGCACAAAAGCTGCCATCTCTTGAAACTATATTTTTAGTCGAATAAATCAGAACACAAGAACATGTTGCACAGATAATGCTTCAAGGCTTATTAAGGATAGCTGGTATATTTAAGTACATTAGGGCATAAAAGCAACCAAATTTTCTTGAATAGCGAATTCTGTGTAAAATGTGGAAAAAAAGGGGAAGGGAAAGAGTTTCCAAGAATCAAGAGAGAAGAAAAAATGTGTGAAATCTCTACTTTCCATTATTTTCTGACAACTTGTCTTTTTTAAGGTCATATCCTCTCATAAAGTTGAAAGATACACAGAAATATTCTTACCAAAAAAATTTCTAAATAAACTATGCTTTTTTTTCCTGTTGTGTTTTTCAAGGTGAAACTGATATGCTTATACATTTTCAATAGGAAAAAGAAATTAACTGTAAACATGTACTTTACTGAGTGCAGCATAAGCAGAATTTCTATAGTAATTTCTGATAAGAATATACATCAGTGCATATTTGAGATCACTGTAGCTCCAAATATTTAACTAACCCTCTGGGAAAGGTCATGGTTTTCCAAAATACAGATCCAGAACTCCCTTTCATGCTCACAGCAACAGCAAATACTCCTCAATAGATGTTTTGGCATCCTCTCCTCCCTCCCATCCCTTTAGTGATTTACAAGCAACTAAGGGCCCCCTGGTTGTTAGAGCAGTATTTATGGCCTTTCAGCATGCCAGAGTTATAGGGCTGGCAATGAGGGGCCAGCCTGTGGCACAGGATCTCCAGCCTGCCGAGCATCCGTCGCCTCTGCCGCGCGTGGCCCCATCCCGGGCACGGCCGGTTGCCATGGAAGCAACACAGTGCAGGGATCTGACGGACTGCGAGATGCTGGGGGGGCTATTCATCACTTGGTAGAGACATAGCAGTGCTCTCATGTAAACTTGTACTACGTTCCATTTCATTGGGACCGAATGGTCATATGTCCTCAGCTTTCTGGAAACCACGAGGGTTGTGACTTTTGCTTCCTATGAGGGTGTGCAAGAAGAGATTTTGTACGTCTGCATCCAGTTCTCTCTAACCTTCAATGTTGCATACACTCAGGGTTTGGGGGCTTTTTTGTATGTAATCTACATGCGTTGCCATGTTTTTCAGTGGGAGGTAAGAGGAGGAAAAAGTGGGTGAAATGGATGACCTCCTGCTGAACCTTCCTTTCAGTCCCCAGAATCATCCCCTACGCCACAGGCTGTCAACCAGGAATGAGTCCTGCCCCTGGCCAGCCCTGGGAAGCTGCTTCAGCTCAGATGCTGCAGTCTTTCAGAGTAGGGGAGATCAAGTACACACTGATACATCATGACAATGACAAGGCACTTTTCAGTCCATTGCAGAGGTTATATCTTGAAAGGCACCAAATTTTGCTGCATCCTAATCCTTTAGTAAGTATTCTAAACTCAGTTCTCCAAAAGAAGATCAAAGAAAGCTTAAGCTTGTTAAAGAGTATTCCTTAAAAATCTACACATGCAAAAGTGAGAAATTACTTTCCCAATATCATAGGTAGGATTTAGTTTACAGGTTAAAATGGCCAGATAGAAATGTCTATATGTGAGGCAGGTATCTGAACCATATTAACTGAAGCTATTATGCATATCCTCTTTCCAATGTTATAAAGACCAAGAATAAGGCAATATTCTGATTTTTATTCTATTATCTAAAATTTGTTAATTATATTTTTTTTACAAGAATCATCTTATTCAATTATATCTATCTTAAAATTAGATATTTAGGTTAAGGCTGTTTTTGGAGCTACTGGAGAAAACTTGTTCTCAGCCAAATACAGTATTTTTAGAGTGTGATCCTAATTTCTTTAGGTTATTTTTTTTAAGGGGTAAGATGGTTGATCTCTGAAAGATCGTGGCTCACATCATTGATTACATATAAATAAAGACTAATGTCAACCAATGTGGTTCATTTTTTAATACAAATGGACCTGACCTAAAGGCTGGGTACTTCCCCCTAATTATCAAGACAGAAATGTTTAGATGATCAGCATTACCAATCTTATGTACAAAAGTTTTGCTGTTTAGGTTCTTCTACACAGCTTACTTTCTTCTACCATGGGAAGAAATCCAACAGTGTGCTCCTTATGGGTAAGAAATAGCATTATGCAGTAGTTGTATGTTTATATAATAATAATTTGAAGGACTGAGAAACAGGTGACATTTTAGTTTGCAGGAAAATAATTTGCATGAAATCAATAATTCATTTATTTTTGCCTACCAGATGATGCCCCATAATACAGTGTCAAAATAGTTGTTTCTGTGGAATGGAGATGATTTACAGCTGACAAATTCCTCTTGGAACACCCACCACATAATGAGATTTCGTGGGGAGTCATTCACATACGAATCTGGCATAAAGCCAGAACAGTTGGAATCTCTGGGGTTTGCTGAAAACTGGGTTGGATTTCTCGGTAGTTTTTCTTTCTGGTTTTCAGAAGGGACTTCCAGCAGCAATGAAATCTGGAATTGCTTCAGCTCTCAGCATCTTGATGTCTCCCAAAATAAAAAGGGCATCTGTTTGTAGATATCCCCTCACATTTTTTTTATTATTATTGCAACACTTGCATGTAGACTTACTCATGAACTGAATTATTTTTTGTGTTGTGGCACAGCATGTAATTAAAAAAAACCAGCAGCCTAACACCAAAAACCACACACAAAAAACTAGTTGGATGGAAGAAGGTTTGGCAAGGAAAGCACATTTTCTGCATTTTCTCTTTTGGAAGATTATGATTACATGTAATCTCACACCCCTGAGCAGATGCTATCTGTTTTCCTTTCCAGAGCTTTAGGGTGTAACCAACAGGAGACATAAAGGAGACAGCAGAAGCCGTGAGAGACTGCAAGGCTTTCTTAACATAGGTTTTTACAAAAAAAAAAAGGCAGGAGAAGGCCCATTTCTGCACTAGTTAAAATAGTAGAAAATAGTATGAAAATGTAAAATAGAATTTTAATTTTAACAAAAATTGCAGAACAAGTTCCACTTAGAAGGATTACAAGTTACCTTTTGCCTTCTCTACCACGTGCATTAATCTTGCTGAGACATATATATCTTTCACCATTGCAGCATGTCTGTTATAACTGATGGTAAGGACACTGTTATTTCTGTGGTACAAATCGATGGTAGTGGATACATAAGTGAATGCATTTGCCTGTGTGCATGGCCATCTATATCATGCTCATAAATCTGTAATTATATACGCAAACCTCTTATTTTTTCATGGCTTTTTATAGGCCACTTTCTCTATGTAATGAGCTGAGGGTGAAAGCCTATGTCAAAAGGCTTGTCATTGGTTATAGAAGACCAATGCTGTAAGAATTAGAAAAAAAAAAAGCTTTGAACACCAGCTGAAGTAGTTAATTTCAGAAGATGTGAAGAATGGCACAAAGGAAAGAAAAGGATTAAAACAGAGAAATATTGACAAAAGGAGATACAAATTATTCTAAGCACACTTCTAGGTAAAGACCTCATCTAGGGGAGGTTGAATGCTCAGTTCTTCCTCCTGACAGAGACACATGCGTACACAACCTTCAACTCTTAGAAAATACATTGATATTAATAGAGAGGATAACCTAGGACAGTACAAGTCTGACTATTTTAATCTGGTGCTCTTCATTTTCAGTGAGCAACTAAATATTCAATTGATGCCATCCAGGTTTCACTTTCTAATGCAAAAGCCTATGCATAAGTCAACAACTGGAAAGAATATTTCAAGTGTAAAACTCCAACAGAATGAAGAGAAGGGGCCCCTTCGAAAAGTGGACAATGATCTGATAACTCAAATATTCACTTCAGAAGAGTGATTACATAGTTTGAATCTCCTGGTTGTATCAGTAAGAGGTTATTTACAGTGATGTTCCCCTTCTCTGATGAGTCAGTTATTTACTCTCTGTCTTAAGTAAAATTTAAATATTTTACACAGAGTGGAACAGCTACCACAGTAAGGGCACTGTTGTGGTGAAGGAGATGTGAGTCCACACATTTTAGCTGGAGCTGTAGGAGAATCTGAATCTTTCAGTGCCAGAATTTTTGACTGCTTGAGATAAATGGGATGATGAACACCTTTCTGGATATTTTCTCCAAGTGGTGCTGGCTCTAACTAATTTGCCAATTAATTCAGCTAGAAATTAAAAATGCATTCTGAATAGTAAAAAAAAAAACTTTTTATGAAATACAAATTTATTGAAACACTTAAGTCATTTTACCAATACATGAATTAACTCTGTCATAAAAAATGATCACAGGAATGGTTGTTATAATCAGTAAAATATATTCTCCATTGTTTCAGGGGGAGTTTTTTCATATGTTATGTTATGATTGTGAACAGCTCAACTAAGGCCTGTGGTTTGTGATTTATACAAACAGTGATCCTGAAACACTCATTATTATTTTCCACAGTACTTCAGATTTTTTTGCATTTGACACCACCACTAAAGCGTATTTTTCTTTTCCTCGAAACCTCATCTAGTCTTTGTTTTATCCCAAATCTTCTCTAATTGGAACTTAATTAGCTGAAAGAAATTGTGAGCTGAAGTAACTCAGTGAAATGTTATCTACATGTCAACAGCTAATATATGATTTTCTATTCTAAAATAACCCATGTTTGAGTAGTCAGTTGGTTCATTCAGCTTATTCCTTACGATCTGATGCCAGACCTCGTAGAAAGTATACATATGTGTATTTATCACAGTTTATATCATTTTTTCACTTAAAGATAGCTGAGAAATAATACATTTTTTTCGGTGACTAGAATGTCATGACTCTGAGGGACTATTGATTTGAAACGTGACCATTTTAAGAACCAGAAAAAGACAGGAAAAAGAAATGCAACAGAATGTCAACAGCAGCTTTCACCACACAAATCATTAAAAGTGAAGTACTGTTTTGTCTTCCTAATTTTTATTTAATTTTAATTTGAAAAATATTTAGTTATTGCTATTATATTATTATTCTGATGTTTCTAGGTGTGGTATTTCATGTAGGTTTGAGTGGCACAGTTGTGAGTTTACTGTGTTTTCTGCTTTTCTTCCCATAGAGCTTTTTTAATTACCTTTGTTTTAACAGGTATATAGGACATATTAGTTGGCACCGTGAGGTGTGTGTTCTCACCTGTCACACCTGCTGTGGCATTTGCAAAAACTCTCCAAATTCTTCATTGCAGATGTGAGTAATCATCAGTTTTCCTATAGATGTCCATTTCATTTTTAATTTTTCTGGATTTTTGTTTCTCTAACTCAATAAAATGTGTTATTAGGTTAAAAGGGTAATATTATTCTTCTTTAAAGTTGTTATGAATTTTTAGTATTTTATTGTATTTTTTCATTGAAAGAACTAAACAATTCTCTCTCAGATCATTGTTTAATTCTATGAAGATGATTTTATAAAAGGCTGTTTAATGATCTGTGATAAAACACCCAAATGTAAAAATCCATTTAAGTCTTGACTAAAACTTTATCTTTCTGTGTGTCCAAAATGATAAATAACTTCTACATTATTATTTTAAAAATCTAAAATATAGTATACACTTTTTTGGCTATGCTGAGTTCTGTTTTCAATGTCTGTTTATTTTCACTAATACATAATAATTAAGCTTTATTGAAAGACATAAACTTTGCCTTTTATCTTGATAAAATAACTTTTTCTCAAGTTACCAATATAGGTTGATAATCTTAATTTTCGCAAGTCAAAATAAGATGCAGAAATATGAAGTCAAATACCATGAACTGCATGATTTGGAACAGCAAGACTTCATCTGAATTCCACAGGGTCATCCTCATCAACTACTGAAGCCAACAGAAATTTTGACTTGGATTTAAGATGATGTATGGAAGAATCTTATGAGAAAAGATTATAGTGAAATGTGTTTGATGCTCATTCCTTTTCCACTGCAAAAATGACTGATTTTGTGCATTCAGTTCAAGAGGTGACTTTAGTATTTCTATCAGACAAATCCATAATCATGCATGGTTATGTTATGACATAAGGTATATTCCAGCCATTGCTTAATACTAGAATTAAGATTGCATGTACTAATTTAACTTCTAGCCTGTGAAAGCCAGTATCACTTGCTGAAAAACAAGGCACCTTTTTTTTCAAAAATGACTCTATGATTCAGTCTTATATGAAATAGTTATTTTAAGAATAAGATTAAATGGACAAGGGTATTCAGGGGTAGTCAAGATGCCACCGAAATTAGGAAATTCTGATGAAAGTGTTCGATAAAATAATCATTATACGATTAGCCATAATAATAGCAATAGTATAATAATGAAATATGATTCAATAACTGAATACACCAACTGAAAGTATGGCCCTTAAAATGAAGAGTTTATTCTGTCTCTTTTACTTTCATACCTCACATATTCCATTTAAGCAATATAATAGCATGATTAGTCATGGGTTCTTTGGATGATACTGTAAGACTTTATATATAAACATGGGGTGATAACCAATGTAGTAATTTGTATTTTCACATGGGAAAATTGTAGTACCTATTATTAGATTTATTGTGACATCCAGTGATGAAATTCTTGCCTCATTAAAAAAAGCAGAGTATTTGCTAGTTACTGCAGCAGCGCCACAGTTTCAGCCCACAACCTCAGCTCATAATTCAGTATGTCTCCACTGAGTTCATTGGTTCCAAGCCAAAACACACATGCTAAACTTCCCAGGCACTGTTTTTGAAATATCTTCCAGAAGCAGGAGACATCTTCCAAATATCACATAGAAGGTTAGTATTTTTCAAAGGACTATGGCATGACTTTCTAAGACATGTATGATCCACACAGGTGCACACAGAGGGTATCCTTAAATACTCTTTGGTAAATTGTAGTTCTTGGTAAAATCCTTGTCCTGTGTTTCACCTGTTCAAACTGTTTTAGGAAGGCTGGACTTGACCAGTTCCTGGAAGTCCATCCAGGAAAACACAGAAAACAGTGTTTGCACCAGGCTAGTGGTCCTTGTCCATGTCAGCCTGATTTGAGCAGTGGTCCCTTACTCAGATCTTTGGGGACACTTCATTGTAGAAGTTGTTCTTCACATGAAATTTAATACTGAAACTGTGCCTGGTGTCTGTTACAGAATAGGGATTATAGTTCTAAGTGGTTTGGCTGAATTCCAGTATGAATAACTTCATTCTGCCCACATAAGAAATGCAACTTCATGAATGGCACTTTGGTCCTGTATCAGAAGTATTCTGGGCAATAGCTGTGCTTTGGTGCATTGTATTATTAGTTATCACTTCAGACAGAAAGTACTGCAGATGTGTGCATGTTGAAGCTCAGATACAAAGCTATAAATTTCCCTCATTTAAACTTTTTTTTAATTTTGTTTTTGTTTAAGCCTCTCCTCACCTCTCCCAGTTTTTAACTTCCTGATGAACTCTTGCTGGCAACCACTGCATTTTACTTCCAGCTGGCAGATCAAACACCCTCTTTGAGAGCCGATGCTAATGCACAAGCAGACCAGAACACATGTAATGTTATGTAGCAACCCAGCCAGATTTTCTTTGCTCTTCTCTCTGCTCTCCCAGATGCTTATTGAAATTGCATTCCTAGGAAAGGCTGGACAGATAGTCTAACCTTGAACATCTCACATGGAAGCAGTCTGTAAAGTTTTGTGCCAAATCATCTATTATGTTCCCAGTGAACACGTAGTTTTCCAGGATGTTGATCTATTTCAGTGTGAATTTAGACAACAATATTGTTGTCTCCATCTCCTAATCACTCCCTCTCATAGCTGATGGAAGTTTATTTTATGACACTTGTTTTGTACAAACTCAAAGCCAACAAGTCACACTAATAAAAATTCTTAACTAGCTCAAGCAATCTGCTTAAAAGAAACTTCTCTCTTCTAAGTAATGTGCTTTCTACTAAGGCCTTCCTGGATGGCAAAATTGAGCAAACTCCTCTGAGGATAGAAAAATAATTTTCCAGCCTCTTCATAGAGCAGAGACAGTCATTGTTGTCATCTCTTATGAATGTTAGGAAAGATCAGCCTCAGAGTCAGTTCACTTGATGGCTACAGTGTAAGAAATGTGCTTCATCAAATGGCATTGTAGGGCTGGCTCATTTCAACAGGACCTGTGCTTCACTCATGAGGCAGGACAAAAGTAAAGTTGCCTGGGCAATGGTTTATATATATCCAGAATTTAAAGTAAATTATCTGTGCACCAAATGAGCTGGATCTTGTTGAAATGTAATCATGTCATCTAAGTAATACTACTGTAATGTGACTTTTTTATAAGCCTATTAGCTATACATCCTACTGAATTATATGAGTATGTGCTCAAGTACAATAAATTTCAAAGCCCATCCAATTATCATATCCATCTAGTAAAGCACACTTTTTAATGTACATTTAACAAAATAATGATTTGAAGAGTTGGCTATTCCATTTTAATCAGACAACTGATGTGTCCATATTTCTTACAAATAAGAAAAGTCTCTGGCTGCAGGAAGTAAATGTACATCTCTTCAAGAGGAGTGATTTGTTCTGAATGCAATTCCTCTCTGGGATAGTCACAGATCTACTGTACATTGTTTCCTCTGCAGCATTTTTCTGGCTTCATATGTTTTAATTTCAGAGTTAATGTCTTTCAATGTTCTTTTTATTGGAAGTAGTGAAGCACTAATGAACCAGTGTTCAAGCCAAGAGACAATGAAACACAGTGGTTTTTTATCTTTGCAAAGGCAATTCTATAGACTAAATGAGTGATTTACTAATACCTTAGCATGTCCTATTAATGGAGAAGTTGTTTTCTAAATAATAAATGGCAAAATATTGACCACTATGTAATTAGCAACAAACCTTTACAAGGTTCTTTTCTGATCTGATTGACAATATGTGCTTTAAAAGGTGTTTGGTGGATAGATTTTAGAAGAAAAACTGATTATCTTTCTAATTCTAAAGGAGAGCCATGGGCTCCAGCGTAATGTCACTCAGTAGTTAGGAATTCAAGGAAACCATGATACATGGCCTAATCAAAGAGTTTTTATTTGACAACTGCTAACAGGACAGGTGTGCCCTTGGCCTTTCCTGTTTGTTATGGGCTTGTTTCATTCTCTTTTTACCCCAGTGTCTGTTACTCACCAAGAGCCCATTAATCATGCCTCCTGCCCTGCACAAACTGCAGCATAGATCAAGGCAGCTGCTACAAGATAAGTACTCTGTGAGTGGACATGAACCCAGCAGCCTGCAAGGGTCAGACATCCTAACCGAGAAGGGGTCTCAGAGGCCAGAAATTACTTAGGGGGAAAAAAAGAAAATAAGGAAAAAAATAAGGGGTATGTGAAGACAGGGTTACTGAATACAAGAACTGTGACCACCAAACACTTTTCCAATAAAAATTTATTGGTTTATAGCCTACTTGAAACTCTAAATGGAGGAACATTAGGGTGATGTTATTACAGGACGGTTTAAAGCTTGCAAAAATGTCTTAACAGATCTGGAAGCTCCATAATAGAGTTAGTCTTTAGTGACACCAATCACTCCAGACAGAACACACTGAAAATGCAGATATGCTGTTTCAGGTATTCAAGGTGGTTTGGAATGGTTTCAGCTCCAGCTAGAAGAGCTATCTATGTGTTGACATACCCATAAGAGCCTCCTCACAAAAGGAGTCTCAGTGCTATGAATCAATACGTTACATTGATCAAAAGCAAAATAACATAACAAAGCACAGAAATGTGGAACAAATATTTAAAATAAGAGTGCTGTAGGGGAACCATTTCCACTCTACACAGACCTTTGAGTGATTGTGTTCAAAAGCTCTCTAACAGATGAAGCTGGCAAAATAAAAGGAAAAACACGGGTTGGCAGGAGCAGACAAGCTATTCATATCTTTCAGCAAAATATGCTGGAAGAAAGGACGTATTTTCTCACTGGAGCTTTGGTGTGCTGAAGAATAGCAGTTGGGCAGCCACTTGAGTACAGGAACTGCTGTTTTGCTCCCTGTTTCCTCACTACAACAGGAGAAAAGGCCAGCCAACAGAGCTCAGTAATGGTATGTAAAAAGGACTGACTTGCCACATAATAAAAAAGAAAAGGGAGAAAATTATAGTGAGCTGACTTTCAGTGTGGGAGTATGAAACATGCAAGCAGTATCAAGATTTGCTACAAGCCTTGCTTGAATTTTCATGTTATGTTTTCATGGTGCGTATGTAGTAAAAGTGTAGGAGTGACAGGACATCATGTCCTTTCCCTTCTGCCATGGTTTAACTCTACGTTATCTATCAGCTTAAACAGTGAAATTCTGGCTTAATAGAGGTAGTTTTTATGTGATGACATTAGAGGATATACTGAATTTTCTGATATGTTAGGTTTTGAAACTTCCAGAGACCACTGATGGGACAAATCCATGAATAAAATTATTGTTCTTGAACTCTTTCTGTCTTCATAGAAGGCTGCAAAAGCACACTGCACTTTCTCTTGCAAAGCACAGTTAGTCTAATGCTTTTGCAAGCAGATTTAAATTGCTTCTAAGACACTTTAAGGCTTCATTCCTCATTTATCCAAGTGACCCTCTCTCTTCCTCTGATTTACTTGTACTAACCACTTTCTACAAACTAATTCTTCTCACTATTAATGTCCATTTATTTGGTAAGAGTCTTTCAAAATCATTTGGGATCATGCTACTGATGTGAGTCAGTCTATACTGACAACTCTCTGTAATAACAGCAGATGGGATTTCTCAATATAACCCAGGTGACCCAGAAAGTAGTGTACAGAAGACTGACTATTTTATCAGGCAAATAGTAGATTCCTTTTGGCTTTTTCTCTATGTTTGTTGCTGCTCCCTCCATTATATATAATAAAATACCCATTGACTTCCAAGACACAGAATTAATTGTTATATGCTAATCACACTACTTCTGACCCTGGGGGATTTTGCCATTGACTTTCTTTTGCCAACATACTACAAAGAAGAGTGGGGACTGGAAGCCATGACAAGCCAAACCCTGACCAGAGAATATACTACCAGAAATCTTTCAGAAAAACTGTTCTCACTTGGAAAATACTGATACATTAAAATAAAACCTTTTTTTCTTCTTTAGGAACAAAATAGAATTTGGTTTGGTTTTCTATTAAAGTTTTTCAGATCTTGAAAGGAACTTCTGGTCTCAGCAAATGCTGAAAAACCTGGAATTACCTGATGGTCACAACCTTCCTGTTCACCAAGCTGTGGGCTACTTCATTATGAGTTACTCACTATTTGAGCATTCCCAGCTTTATGGTAACAGTGGAAGGTTAAATATATTAATTATGAAAGCTTCTATGGAACTAAATGTTTGCTATTTGGCTTTTGTCCTTGTATCATCTTCCTGATCTGAATATCTATTAATCATATTGTTTGCATGCAATTTGAAAGTTTCCAAATCTTGCAAGAAAATTTATTTCCAAACATCATGCAGGCATCAGATGATAACAGACAAAGAGGTCTCCCACTTTTTAAAACTTATTCTTCTTTATATATTGGTTTTCCTTATTTTTTTTCTTATAATTTTATTTTTTCTTCACTGGTTAGCACAGACTGCCTGTAAAATGAGGGGAAAGGTTTGATTCTAAAACTTCATCACACTTTAAAAAGTGGTGTTCCTTAGAGGTTCAAAATTAAACTCAAAAATTTAAATGCTTTACAAAGCTCAGAGTTTCATCACTCCCACATCTATATTTAATTTTATGTCATCTTATCTTGATCTTATGGATGATTAACATCTTATTAATAAAAGGATAGGTTGATGTTATTAACAAAGTACTGAGTAGCTTAGGACACAGGAATTTTTGGTTGGAGAGTATAGAGTTAAAAGTCTTTTAAGAACCGCACATATGCTTTTGAGAAATTCTGAGAGCACATGAAAGATAGTAGGGACTTAGGAGAGAAAGAGCCAGATGAAATGCTACCCTACATCTGCCTTTATACATGAAAAAGACTAAATTGTATCTAAATCAGACATCCACAAAAGCAGGTGAAAAATTAGGAAGCTTGCAAAGTACAGCAGAAAATGGTTGTTAAAAGGTCTTTTAAAATTGACAAGATTCCTTGGCCAGATTACACACACCAGGAGTGCTGAAGGAAGTGGGGGATAAAACTGGCAAAGCAGTAGCAACATTTTCACAAGTTCACTCAATTTTTATTCACTTCAACAGCCAGAGACAGATCTGAAGACTGGGAAAATGGGTCACACCATTTCTTTACTTCAAAAAGATGAAGAAGGGGAAGGGATACATACATGATAAGGTTGATTCAGTCTTTTTGATAATGTTATAGGAATAGAGTGAAAAATGTTACGAAGACTTGAAAAAAAAGAGATATAAAATATAGAAAAGAGTAAAATGTCACTCTGTTTATTCAGCACTATTCAATTAAGGCCATCTCATCTCTCTCCAGACTAAAGCATTTGTCCATGCTTAAATGTATTCATGTTGTTTGGGATGATATTATTGTGATAGATATGGATCATCAAAGAAGAATAATGAGTGCACACCCTGCTAATTTCTTCACATCACAATTGCATGTAACTTAGAAGATCCTTTGAGAGCATACCACTTCAAAGTCCTGGACAGACAGGCACAAAACATGAGATACCTTTCGGAAGTTCCAATTCCTTCATCAAATTCAGAGGCTAAACCTTTAAAAAAGACTTCACAATATAAAAGATAAAAATAGGAATTCCAATATGCTATATCAAGATGTGATTTTTTTTTTGTGTTTCACAGTGAGCTGTAACTTAGAGCCTTTTTACACTCTTGACTATAAACAACACTATTTACCTGCAGCCATGAGAAACTGTTCCAAAAATTCTGTATACAAACCCAACTTTATTGTTGTTATTGTAGAAAGATGGTGTTCTACTCCCATTATATGAACATCATGTTTCCCTGACAAGATTAGAGTTTGCCTAATTCTTGACTAGCTACCAGTTTTGTTAATTTTTCTGAACAGTTTAAATATTGGGCTGTGAAGCTGTGTGTACACAGAGACAATGATGCTGGTCAATACAAACTACAGACACCACCACTTGAAATGTGTAAATTAAATGCTTATTAGCAAGGCTTATATAAGTAGAATATTTCTGCAATTTTCCTTTAAGAGCTGATGCAGAAATGCTGCCTTCCTCTTATGTGTTCAAAAGTTCAGTCTCACCATGATTGTTTGCTCTGGCACTGTTCAAGAGAGCATCCTTCTCAAAGCTGGGGAAGGTATGACTTCCTTCTGCTTGATGGATGCATGGCAAGGCCAAAAAGTGTGTGGATGGAGCTTTTGAAAAGGTGTTTATTTTCAGAAAAGTTCAGAAATGAGAGTTCTGCAAAATCATTGTGCCCCAAACTACAGATATACCTGTTCTAAGCATACACTTATCTATTACCAAAATACAAGCCCAGGGAATAGTAAATAAAAGATAAGATGAACAGATGTGGTAATGCTTCTTATTAGAATCCAATTAACTAATATGCCAGCATAGCATTTTTCTTTCTCCTCTATCAATATATTTTTCTGTGGCATCAGGGTTTGCTTCAAGTGACAAACTGCTGCAGCAGCATAGCTGGTGTGGCCATATGGCATGTGGTCAATAAAACGCACTTGTAGAAATGCCAAAAATGGAAGCACTCTACTCTTCCTGAAATTTATCTCTCTGTAATAAATACTAAATTGCAGCTGAATAGAAACATCTAACTATAGAATCAGTGTTAACCAAATCTTTATTAAAAGAATAAGTATCTAATTTTAAGATAAAATTATCATGTCACATGCTCTTACTCACAGGAAAGGAAATTTTACCAGATACCACATACAGCTGTTTCCTAATTCTTGTCTGAAAAGTCAAGAACACATTTTTTGAGGGTCAATATTCGACTCTCTTTACACTTTTTTTACATTACAGTTTGTAACTCTTGAGGATACAGCGCTGGAAAAAATTATTCCATGATGAAAAACAATAAGAAAAATATGTGGGTTTTTTTTCCAGTTTTTAGCAGCTCCTAAAACCAGCTCCGAAACTAGTCCATTAACTATTATTATTCATCACAAATTTATATTAGGTTATGACCTTTATTCCAGTTTACAAGCACATATTGCAAAGTTTACATATGGTCAAACCAAAGAAATGCACCCCAGTTTTCAGAGAGCAGAGGTATAGGGGAACGCCGTAGGCAAGACATGTCAGTGGTTCACCAGGAGACTCAGGAGTGACAAGAGATGCATCCCTCTCCCTCTCACACCTGGGGATTTAGATTACTCAGTAGGAGTTCTGTGGTTCTGATGAACTTTTCATTTAAACTTTTTTGTGCTACCAGCCATGTTACAGATTGCTGTAAAGTTATGACAATCGGAAAACCAAAAGAAACTCACATTCAGAAGCTACGTCCTTCAGGAAAGAATGTGAAATAACCAAAATTATGCAGATAATCACATTACATAAAGTCCTCTCTTAGTGTGACGAAAATAGAAACATGACCTGATGTGAGTAGCCTATCTCATCCAACATTTCTGATTTCCTATTCAGCCGGACAGAATGGTAATGTCTAGCATTTAAATAACCACTTTAAAAGGAAAGATAATTATGTGGTTTGGGGTTGTCTTCTGACACTCATCTGACACCAGCTGTCATCTAACCTAATTTCAGGCACCTTAAAATTTGGTGCTGTGTGGGATAGGTCTCCAGCTTTGTTATGTAGTCCATGGAGATAGGCATCTCCAGGATGATTCACACAACATGGGAGGGAAGTTCTTCTCTTGGATGTGGCATGGGATGATAATGAGTCACCAACTCTAGGTCCTTACATCACGCACAGGAAGTTCCCCAATATCTATGAAAGGGATCAGCCAACCGGTCTGAACCAAAAGCACCCAGTTTAGATGCATTAATGAAATGAACCTTACCCATGAAATAATGAATGTAATTTAGCAGGTAGATCCTTTGAAACAACTGGCTACTTTCTATTAAAAAAATTTTGTTTCTCTCTGCTGATTTCATCAAATGGGTTCTGAAATGGTAAAAATATGCCTTAATGTACTAAGGGATTGTAGTACTTCTGGGGGAAAAAATGTAATAATTTGAAATAATTATCTATAAATCCTTGTTTAGCATTGGAGGTAACCATAACTGTTATGGTGATATCTGTCCAAAAAATAAATAAATTCTGTAAGGTAAAGGAAAAACTGAAAGACAAGTGATTTCCTACAGGATTTGTAACTAATGTCAGAAAACCTGAGGAGGTTATATTTGCTCATAGACATGAAATATATTCTTACATTTCAACCTCAAAAAAAAAAACAAACCCAAAAACCACCCCAAAACCCAAAATGAATCAACATGCTCAACTAAGATGACAGGAATTTTCTATCTGTTCTTTCCTGAAGACTGTGCATTTTTAGAGGTAGCTCTTATCAAAGAATTACTCAGAAAGGCTAAATCCATTTAAAACTGTGATATATTATACGTATTGCTATACTTGCAGTAATGTTTTTAGTCACAACTTATCTTACTTGATTTTAACAATTTGTCTATATGTTAATTGAGTAGCCCATTACAAGTATTTTTGCCATAGTGACATTGATACTTTTTTATCTTTATATGTAACTACCTTTATTTCAAAGAAGTTTTGGAATTTACCAAGGCTTCTCTCAACATTGTTATTTTAAATAACACATTCGTAAAAGGCAGACAAAATAGCAGTAACAATGATCTTAAATGTAACCTGGAATGGTCAATTTCTTATTTCCTCGGGGACTAAGTTTAAGCAAGACTAGAGGGTTGCTCTATTACACAATATCGGATTTTTGCAAGTACAAATGTAGTCTGGAATACTCATAATCTTCTCAACTCCTCTACTTGGGATTAGAGATGTATCCCCCATTTCCTTTCTTTCCCTCCCTCACAGAAATATTTTCTTCTTTTGCGGAACCTTAAAACCTCTCAATAAATCCATTACTGTAAAACAAAGACCAGCTGTTAATATTTTATGAGACTGACGAATATCTCTCACCACTTTGGCAAGGTAAAATAAAAGTGAATGTTTATGGCATAATAATTAGCATCTTTGGAGATGATTCAAAAAAAATGTAGGTAAGTCTTGACTAGAGATGTCAAAAACAAAGCAAAGAGACTTCCCTTTTCAAGACTGACATGAAGCAATGGTTGTCACATATGAGATCTATGAATATTTAATGCAGCGTGTAAATTAATGTTTAATATACTGAAGTCCTATACGACACAAGTACTTGGCACATTTCTTTCAAAATAAAATAATAAAAATGTTTAACTGCATTCGATGATTTTGACCCTGAAACCTCTACATTTTGCAGTTCTGAAAGAATGCCAAACTCCATCCTACAGCATTAGCATAATAATTTCAGAAATTGCACATGTAAATCTACATGCCAAAAACAAAAGCAGCCTGTCTTTCAAAGCGGTTAAGATACACGGAATCCCTTCATGGATTGACCATTAACTGAAGAATTTATTACAAATGATTTCTTAAAAGGACAAGCACGAGCAACAAGGTTGCCCACAGCTTGATTGTCAATTGGCTGTTTTTTTTCTTTACTTAGGATCCTACACAATATATGTTTTTGAATAAATCAAACAGCTAGTGTTGAATAATTTATTATAATCATAATGTGACAACAATAAGATTTAAAAGCATTTACAATGACTAACTCCTGAAGTCAGTGCAGAGGTAACCCAACATTGTCTTGATAAATGAGATTTAAACTGAGTTCTGAACATTAAAACCCTGGTTACACTTTTCAGCACAATACCAGATTTGATGATCCAGAAGGTTCTTTGCTGGCCTGCACTCATAACTGGCCAGCAAATGTATTATTTCACTGTACACCAGGCCCATTATTTCACGTACATAAAAAGTGCATATTCCATAAACTTGTTCTCTGATTAAATTACCATTTGTTTCACTAGCAAATGGCTGAGGATAGGCTTGTGTCAAGGCAAGGGCAGACAGCACAGTTGGCTCAGTCTTTCTCAACCTTGCTTTGGTGGGAGCTGTTCAACATAGATGAAATTAATTCGATTCTCCTACCATGCCCAGTGAAAATTACACAAAACATTGGCAAGCCCAAATAATGTCTGAATTTCTAATGAAATCTCAAATGAGCCAATACCTTTTCTTTCTGTAATTTTAACTATGTGCTAATTTAAATCTCTAGTATATAATATAGCACTTCAACATGCCAGAATTATTTCACCAAGCAAAAAGCTTTAACATTTTACATGCACGTTGAAGAATAATACACTTCTCACTTTAAACGGTGTATTTCATTAAATCATATATTGTTGATGCTTTGTACAGCATTTTGTTCCTTCAAAATATTTACAAGAGACTTTGTAAGTACCTTTTTCAGTTATATGTAGTATTAAAAGTCACATGATTATTGTTCTGCATTCTAATTATCAGCTTAAGTTCATTACTGAATGTAAACAATTATGCACATTTTTAATGATGCATGCAGTGCTTTTAATTGATTCAGAAGTGATTCAGAAGGAGAGGCTATTTATATGATTTTATTTAGCTTGGTTTTGGGTTTTTCTTAAATGCATTCTATTGCCTTGTCCTAAGAAAAAGAGGGAGGATGTTTTTGCTCTAATTGTGTAATATGTTTTGTTGTACTGAACAATTTATTGAAACATTAACAAGTAATATTCTAAAAACCAAGTTCCTAGGCAGAATTCTGAAATTCATATAAAATTTCAAAATAAATGAAAAGATAAGCGGTTAATAGCTGACTTTTTTCAAGCAAAATAATTTCTTAGTTATTAATAAATCCTTTTAACTAAACATTTTTAAAATGTATGGTATTGGTCACAGGTTATCCTTCATTTATCACAGCATGTAATAATTTTTTGTTTGGATGTTTTTTCTTTTTTTAATATAGATCAATTCAGAATATGCAAATAGGTGTCTATTCTGAAAATTAAGCCTCTCCAATAATCTAAAATTCAGTGACAATGATAACTAAGAATTAAGACACAGTTAATGTTTGTCTTGTACAGCAATTCCTTCTTAAACTTCCATGTAAGGACTTCTGACTAATTAAACTAAGCAAAAGTTTGTCTACTTGTCCAAAACTCTTTTATTACATAATTTTAGTTCGTCTTTTTTTGTTGTTGTTTCCTTGGTTTTTGGCTAAACTTCTATCTCTTCTATTCCATACATACATTTTCTTTCCTTACTTAAAGAACTAAAAGTAATTTAAATCTAGCTGAGAGGTTAAAAAAGTGTTGTTGGAAAATAATACCACCTAAATTTAAATTCCTTTGGTCTTTGTCCTGATGCATATCTCTGGATTTGGTAAAATGATTCTTCAGAAAGATCTGTCTTATCAAGCTGAACGTCAGCAAAGATGTCTTTTTCCTTTACTGAGCAATCAACAAATTCTTTGAAGATTACATCATGGCTGCAGATAGTGGGAAGAACCGTGCCATTTCGCACACAATCAGCAAGACAACATTGCTAGCAAGTATTTAAAACACCAGGTAACAAAACTATGCATGCATTCACTCCAGAATATTTATCATCACCCATCTTTAACAGGTGCATGAATCCTCAGGTGAGCTAGACTTCCCCATATCCAAACACATTTGGAAACATAGAGAACGTCATTATGAAATCCCTATTATAAACTTTTCCACAGAAGAGTGTGAATCCTTTCTCTTACATTCTCGTTTTATTTAAGATCTTTTTACTCTTAACTTTATAAAATGCCGTGATTGAATGATCAAGCAATAGCAGAGCAACGAGAAAAAGCTATGAAGTTCACAGGACTTTTGCAATTCACAGCAAATTTAGAAAGCCATGTCAGATTTTTTAAAATAGCCATTTTGTCCAATTTTTATCATTTGCCTGGTATTTTATTTGCTTTCATTCATGTCCCAAGATGTGAATTTGCTTTTACATCTTTAGTGTGAGCTTAACTATGAACTTATTAAACTATGTCCACTTAAATTAATGACTATATAAATCTTTAAAATGTTCCAATAGTTTTTTGCATTAGGACTAAATTTAACAGCATCTGTTATGCTATATTTCTGTAGTTTTCTCACGATTGAAATAGCACGCTGCAACAAATTTCTAGAAAATTTTATTGCCTATAAATATTTTTTGCTCATCATTTTTACATTAACAATTATTTCATGAAGTTCGAGGCACTTTTAAGTAAATCCCAGCTTGTCAGGAAATGTTTTCAAAATTGTTCAAAGCAAATATTACAGAATTTGTTATAAAAATGATCCAAAATGAAAATATTTTCACAGGATCTTGATATGAATTGATCTGAATATCTTTCAACATATTTTTTCCAGCTTTTGTGCATCTTCATCACTCGCATAACTTGAAAACAAAAAAATTGAAAGACTGAGCATTCCTGGGATTGTTTAGCCTGGAGAAGAGAAGGCTCGGGGTGAACTTATTAATGTATATAAGTACCTGCAGGGAGAGTGCAAAGAGGATGGAGCCAGGCTGTTCAGTGGTGCCCAGTGGCAGGACCAGAGCCAACGGGCACAAACTGAAACACGGGAGGTTTCCTCTGAACAACAGGAAACACTTTTGTACTTTGAGGGTGACCAAGCACTGTCAGAAGGTGCCTGGAGAGATCATGGAGTCCCCATCCTTGGAGTTATTCTAAAGCTGTCTGGACCTGGTCCTGGATAACTGGTTCAAGGTGTCCCTACTTGAGCAGGGGAATTGGAACAGATGACCTCTAGAAGTCCCTTCCAAGCTCAACCATCCTGTGATTCTGTGACTGTAGGGTTGTAAGGATTATGGTAAACACTGAGCCCAGCTCTCCGGCCGTGTTCAGAGGAGACATAATTGAATTTCCATTCCTTATGCCATTTCAGTCATGTGGCATAAGGAATAAATGTGGCTTTATTCTACCTGTGATCAAGCTGCCTAGGTAGGAGTGTCCACCTCTGGATTGTGGAATAAGTGCAGCAATGTTCCTAGGGAAATATAGGAATAATAAATATGCTGCAGGGTATTTTAGGTACATTGGTAGAGTGAGACTTATTTAACCAAAATGCGATGTTCACACCAGGAGGGCAGTATTCCCACTCTGTATACATTAAGTCCTGTTTATACTGCATGTCTTGCCTTACTGATAGACAGACAGGATTATTCCTCTTATCTATGTGTAAAATCCATTTATTTAGTCTGGTACAATTAGTTTGGCAAAGGGCTGATTTTTACTTGCAGACTTTTTCACTGCAAAACCTGCAGACATAAATTAGAAAATGGTTTCTTTAACTATTTTGCAGGGCAAACTGAGAAATAGGAGACCTGAAATATAAGTCACATCTCATTCTTGTGGTTAGATGTGTCCTGAGAGTCTGTCTACTGAACTGAGAGTGCATATTTTATTGTTGTTCTTTAATGAACAATAAAGATCCTTCTGGAGAGCAGCATTCAGCACTCTGGACTTTAAAATATATGTACGAGACCTTTAATTTATTCACATTTTCCAAAAAAAAGGGATGTGTGATAATTTAGTTGGTTCCAGAAGGCTTTTTACTGCCAGTAAGGATCAGATCCTTGAACTAAAGCAATTTTCTGCCCACTCAAAATCTGCAAATATAAAAAACAGGAATCCAATGGGTGGACTAGTGCCAATATTCTCACAATGGTACAAAATTGCTTTGTCAGTATTAGTCTGACTGCACTGGGTAACTTCTGCCAGAGTTTAACACAAAAAGCTTCCTGAGCCAGGAAGATAGACCAGTCTATGAAAGCTTGAATCAACATTTTGGTAGCTTCATGTTACTGGTTTTGCTTTAGTGTTACTATGCATCTGCTTTACTCATTTCCCAATTCCCGACTTTGTTTTTTTAAATCCTTTCTGATCACATTACACACAATTAAATTACTTCACTGAACAAATCATGTTCATAAATTTGTCTTATTGATTGTCCAGAACACAGTGCTTCAAGAACCCAGTGTGCTGCACGGCTCCTGTACAGCTCTGCAAGACAATAAAATGATTTATTCTAATGGATGACCTATTTATGATGGAAAAACAAATCTAATTTAAATTACTGCTCTAATTAGGATGACTCATGAAAACTGGAACTTTTGTTTTAGTATAGGTCAAAAAACAATGAAGAATGATTATTATTCATTATGCAGACTCCTTCTATCTGTTATTTACCGGCATAAATAATATATTTCAGTTTGTGTTTTTGTTGATAATAAATTTTTTAAGACAGAAAGGATCTGTAAATTGCTTTTGTTATTCTTTCAGACATGCCTGCAAAAGGACATCAATATTGTGGCTGATAATAATACATGGTATAGATACTCATAGTGAAAGAAAAGGATTATCTGCTGCATCAGGTTTTGGTTTATTTGAAGGATTTTTAAATAAAGACCAAAGAAGGGGCTGCACTGCTGGAGTAGGAAGGGTTGACTGCCTGCTCTGTCGTTATCTCTGATCTCAAGAGAAGCCACACGAGGACACATGGGCCATCAGCAAGGGGTGGTGGTGGCACAATAGAGCAAGTGTTGCTCCTAGAAACACTGATTATGTGCCCACTCCTTTCACATGGAAGAGGCAGAAGAGCAGCTCCCCAAGGCACGTCACTGACTCTGAGATTTTCAGTCCAGGTCTTCCCTATTTGCCATCTATCGTCTGTGGAACTTCTAGATCTAGGTGGGTCCCAGTCTGTGATCCTTGGTGTGATCCTTATTGCTTAAAATTCTTGATATTCTGAAAAGCAGGAAGAGTTTTATAAGCTTGAACTGCTGTTGTCATTTAAGATCCTAGCAAAAGCAGCACCTTTCATGAAGTAAGGTCAGTTCTTCTTGCCAGTAGGAATTGCACAAATGCCTGGGGTGGCTCTTGATATCTCTGTGTCCTAATGACAGATGTTGAGAACTAATTTCACAAAACAGTTCAACATACAAAATCCATCAGTTCTGCATCCTCTGATAATATATTAGTACAGATATTAAGGTTATTTTTTTATTTTGCAGTAAATATTCAGAGTCCTTGGGGATTTTGAGTGGTTGTTGTGTAGACAAGCAAACTCCAGGGCTAGAATGTGTGCATTTCCAATGCAATTCATTGATGATTTTTTTTTTCCTAAGAAGGGGTAAATTATATGAGGCCTTGTTTTACTGCTCGAAGAAGTTTCTAAAGCCCTCTGAGAGGCTGATGTGCATTTCCAGTTCTTGTTCTCAATACTGGTTTGGAGAAAAGGAATATCTGGAAAATTATTTTTGTGTCCTCAGATTAACTCTTACTTGTGGCTACAATTAGTGAACAAAACACTTCAGGATATGTGAATTCCCAGAGGAAACTCATTTATATTGAAGGTTTGAAGCATCAGGGGACAATCTTTGGGAAGTGATGGCTCCCAGCATTTAATGAAAGTGATGCAAATCAACCCAACGCTTAATTCTGCACTGTGTCTAGAAGCCTTAAATAAAGACCTTTCTTCCAATTTAAAGGGAATAAATAAAACCTTTAAGCATTGAAGCAACAACAGGAAAAATGCATCAAAGTCAGCTGGCACATCCTTTACAAAAATAGCCTTGCGAATGTGTTGGTCAAGCCAGTGAGGTGGGGGATAAAAAAGAAGAGCAAATGTACTTTCTTTTCTCCAGTTCTTTTAGGTCATCAAAAATATCATAAATATGCTCAGCAGATGATCCTTTACTCAGTAGGAAATATAAGTTAGAGTAAACGTGTACTTCTTTACTGCTAAATATTAGATGATCTTTACATAGAACATACGTCTGAGTCTAAGTAAGAGATTTTGCATATATTTGCATGATAGTCAGAAGGAAAATTCCAATTCCAGAAATCACGGTGAGAGTGCAGTACTTCAGTCAGCAAATAAACCCAAAATAGGCCTTTCAGATAACTTAAGAAATAAGTTTGCTCAAAGAGAGATGCTCTGAGTTTTGGAATGTTGGTTCTTTTATTTTCCTGATTTAGTTCTGTTTGGTGGGGTTTTTTTCAGAAGAATGGAAGTAAAGAACTGAAACAGCGTAAGAAATTAATTTCTACTATATTTCTAGTATTTAACAATAAGTGATCTTGTAGGATTTCCCAGTTTCAAAGCCATAAGAGAATGAATGTATTGGGACAGCTAATTTAAAATAGAGCTTTCCGAAACATTGTTTGAAAATCCATCAGAGGCAATGGGAGCCTGTCCAATAATTTTAGTGAGAAAAATTCCCAATTATTCTAGGGAGATCAGGATTTGGCCGAAGCTACCAAAGGAGTGGAATTAAGCATAAAAACAGAATTACATTCTACAAGCATAATTGCCGCTTTGTGCCTTTTCAGGTCGGGAACGGAGCAGGGGGGGACGAGGTCGAGGCGCAAGGCGGCCTTCTGAGAAGCGTCCCTCGTGGAGCCACTCTCAGGGGTTCAGTCACCCCGGCACACGCACCAGGCACTCCCTGCTCGGCAGGGGCAGGCACGCACGCACACACTCACAGGCCAAGCCAGCCCACGGAGACACTGAGGCGGGACGGGCTCTCTGTACAGCGTTCCCAGGTTTAATGGCGATCCGTGCTCCAAACTATCCAGGGACAAAAAGTCACCGGATAGCGCGTGCAGGTGGTTTTATACAGGGGTTGAAAGGGGTGGAGAGAGCATCAGGCTCCAATGGGGTGAGGGTCCAGGGGCGGAGATAAGGTGGGATGACAAGGTTACATCCAACAGGGGAAGGAGAGGGGAGGAGAAAGGGAGCCAGAGCCAATGGGGAACTGAAAAAGGGAGAGCTTTCCAGAACTGGGGTAAGGGTTTATGGATGATTGACAGAGGGTTTAACATAATGGGGTGTACACCAACCACAAGATAAACCATTACATTGACTTAGGGGCAGAACCATAAGGCAAAACCATAACATAGACCAAAGGGGGGGAAGCCCTAAAACAGTGGCAGTTTCAACCATTGCAACACATAATATAGTAATGTATACCAGAACTTCATGTAAGAACATCTCATTTCCAAAGGGAGGCCTTGCCCTTGCCTGTGTCATCGCAGAATTCTAAGAGCTTCTCCTCCAAGTGCTAGTGAATCCCATGGTTGGTTACTGTCTGATACCAAAAGTGACTGCACTGAAACCGTTCCAATGTCTATAGAGAATAACTATATTTGCCAAGAGTATAAAATAATAGCAAAAGTAAGGTGTTACTGACATCTATTTAGAAAAAAACCCTGAAAACTTCGATATCTGGTCTCTGAAATCACAATTAAAGTTCAATTACTTTCATAATGAACACGATGTGTGATGCAGTAGCTCATAACAATAAATCTTTTTTTTTTAACACACACAAATTTCCATTTGATGTCATTGAGAGAGCTGCACTTCTTCAAATTAACTAAAGAATGAAGGTAAAGTTCTAATATTAGTTTTATCTACAGAGAAGTTGATTTTCAAATAAGTGTATTTTCATTTTCAGACTTCCAATATACTCAGAGAGTAACTTCTACATATATTTGTAAAATTAAACACCTGTCTGTCATATTGACCTTACGTGTTATAAATCCATAGTAAATAATTAGCATGAATGGTTAAAAAGGGTTAAGCTATAGGCAATTTGGCATTCAACTAAAGGTTTCTGTGCTGAAGAAATATCCCTGTCTTAGCTTACTAGAAACTATTAAATTTTTTTCAACTCCGAAACACCATTCAGCCTTTGGTCAGTTAGAGATTTAATTTTAACCCTTGTAGAGTATTATTTGCTTGACTGCCTCATTATTTTCTGGTCTCACAATGACTGAGTCACTGCAAATGATTATCAGGTCCTGATGCCTTTTACATTTGTTAAAACATTCTCTCTCCTGTTGCTGATTCTGCTGCTCTCTGGGCACAGAGTCACCCTGAGAATCCTTCTTTTCTCTTTTAGATATATGCTAATGCATACTTTTTTCTTTCTTTTTTTTCCTAAACATTCTTTCAGAAATATAGCAATATCCTCATATAGGTTCAGTTCTCAAGGACTGTAAAAGTATAATTTCAAGAGATGTTTTTCTGAACTAAAAGTGTAGAAATTAATTCACCAATGCATCTCTTTGGTATTAGTCTAGAACCGTAAAAGGATGTAAAACTGTAGTGGAAAACTGCTGCATACCAAATATAGATGGAAAATATTCTTGTGTTGTGACTAATCCTCTTTTCATTTTGTTGTCACATTTTTCTGCTGCTTTGATAGAAATCAACAGGTTATTTCACTGAGCTTGGTGGGAATTGGTCTAAGTTGTCAGTTATCCACCAATAACTTCCTCTGATTTTGGCATATAAAAAAGCAGTTTCAGTCCTCTTTGGGAAATTTGTGTTTCTGCAGAATGAAAAAAAAAACATGACAAAATTCCAAACTATTCTCAAGGGACCAGGATTTGGCTTAGGCCATTGCCAAGATCTCGCTACTAAGAACTTCGGTATGAACATGAATGCAGCACTAGAAGATATATCAGCACACCATTTCAAAGTGTTTCCCTGTCTGACTGCCTGCAGGTAGATAAAATCAAACCTCTTCCCCACTTTAAGGAGGACTGATCATTTTCAACTATATTTGTCATAGTATGCCCCAGACATCTGCCACAGAACTGTGTGCAGTGCCACTTCTACAGCTACTGAACAAAATAAATACTGAACAAATGAAAGTGCAAAGCAAAAGAAGATTGACTATCTGGAGCCATGTTTCAAAGCTGTTAATCACTGGCTTTTCTAGTTCGACAGTATTTTGTGCTTTGGTTTTCTCATTTTTGTCCCTAGAGGCTTTCTCCTGCAGTTATCTGAAGACATTTGACCTACTTTCCTATATGCTTCCTTGAATATTTGTGATCACTGAAAAGCTGATGATGTAGAAGAGTCAATAATTTAAAATAGTTTTTAGCCTTCCTCCACATCAGAATAATGGGTACTAGTATACTATTAATATAATCTCCTTCAGGAGTTGCAAGAATTATAATAATGATGAAATGCCACCAAAAAGTATGAAATTAAATTAAATAAAAGTTGCAGATGAGATTTTGATTGTGGTAATGTGTATCCTATGGAAGGATGGAAAAATAACAACAAAAAAAAGATGTAGTAAACTCTACAGCATCAAGGATTCATTTCAGAAAGGATGCTTCCAGGCAAACTCAAACTTCTTCACCATGAGTGGCTTCTATATATACTTAATAAATATTGCATTCCTACTGTTCAATCTGTTCAATCCATCCCTTGATAATGAAACAGTTGTTTTTGAAAGCTCATCTATTTATATCCACCTGCTTCACATGCACAAGCAGACTGCTTGATACAGAGAGATGAGAGAGCCATAAATATAGATGTACATTAATCTCATTTTGACTGCAGTTACATTTGGTATGACTAGAGTAACTCTAAATCTAAAGATACATTAGTATAAAACTAGCGCATTTGAAATCAGTCAATGTAAATCAGACATGAATGGTCTGATTGATTGATCAGACATGAGAAATCAGACATGCAGCTATATTGCTGACGTGTTTCTTCATCAAGCTGAATTTCCTCACAAATAGAGCGTTAGGAACACAATATGCAAGTTGTTAGAGAACAGGTAATAATAACATTTAGTATACGTTACTAAAAAATGCCTTCAGCGTAAGGTTTTGGTACTGCTTCAAGATTTTGATGTCTATGGCCTTTAAAGGAGCTTGGATGGTTAAGGATACTGTCATTTTTCTTAAGCTGTTTTTCTATGTATGACTTCAAACATAAAATATTACCATGTCCAAGGTATTATCTAATCTTTTGTCCTTCTTATATTACATGATCAAAGACGCTACGAAACCAATAATGAGAGTTACATGAGCTCTGCTTTATTTCACTTAAGCAGAGAAAATGCCTTTAAAAATGTGTCTGGTTTCAAAGTCTGAGGAAGGCTGAGGTCAGTGTTTCTAACTGTCTTGGTTTGCAAGAATAAAGAATTCTCCTCACTTGGCATGCAATAATCATCTGGACTTTGACATTTGATATAAACACAGAAGCAAAGGGTTAAATCTCCATTGAGAAATACATTTCTAGATCCTGTGCTTGACACATTTTCAAGTTTTTAAAAAGATATAAATCTACCCATCTGTCTAAAGTCTTAAGCTCTATGGTGATAGACATTTCCCAGACATTTGCAGTTCTTTGGCCTGTGTTAAGTAGAAAATCAGATCATAGTGGTTTCTCTTAACCTTAACATTTATTAATGTAGCTTAAAAATTAGAGATAATAACAGTGAAGATTATGGTCAGACCTTTTCTATGAAGTGGAATTGGAATATAGCACTGCTGGGAAAAAAAAAAAAAAGAAATGCAAATGCAAATTCACTGAAACTCTGCAGAGCAGCACAACTGATCCCAGGTGTAAGTCACCAAGTCAATGCAAGTGGACAAAAGATGAGATTTGCACACCACTGTTACCTTTAGGAGGAAAACTAGGAAATATTTTATTTTTATACAAGTGGAAAATTTAAAGTAATTAACCAAAAGGAAATAAGCACAATGAAGTACAACAGGGCCTAGAATATGGGAAGGATATTTGCCCCATTGCTATTTCAGCAACCTGCTTAGCACTTAGGTCACTCATCCAAAAGACAGTGAGACTTTTAGTATCAGACTCTGTTGCATTTGCAGTGAGTTTTACGTCAGACAGCCAAAAGATAACAAGATGAAGGGAGATTGAAAATATTAAAAAAAACAAACCCCAAAGTATCTGCCTAACAGTTAGTCTAGTTCTCTCTTTCACTTCAGTAAAAATCTCTTGCATCTGCATTTCCCTTCTCTTTAGCTTGTTCTGCAGTCTGATGGCTAGGAAGATGAGGATCTAAGTAGGCTCAGGTGTATGGAGGATCATTCCAGGTGCTTTCTAAAGATTAGACTACTTCCCCAAGAAAAGCAGCAGGAGCACCTGCTCCAGCCAGATTTAGGCAATATAACACCTTTAATGACCAAAAATATGGCTCTGTTGAAGACTTTAACTCCAGGTAGAACAGGGATATCTGAACCCTAACTTCCCAGAATATCAAGAGGACGAGGAGTTCAGATAGGCTTCTATTCCAACTGTCCCTTCCCCCAGCCAGCATTCAGAGTGGTGTCTGGGGCTTGTGTGACACTTTCCAGAAGTACCTGACTCTCTCTGTGTGCCATGTATGGGGTGTCCTTCACCCAATTTTAGCTGAGCGTTGTGGAGACATCTGGCTTACCCTGGTTGTTTAGCTCCCTCTATAGTCAACTGAGATGGAGACGATGCCAAAGGGTGGGTGGCTCATCCTTCCTCAGGTAGAGATATCTGAGAATGGTGGATAGATCTCCCTGGGTTTATTTATTCCTGGCTGAAGAGGAACCATGCATCTTCAACTAAATTTCTAACTTTCTGATGTCTTGAATTATGTGAAATATCTTTCAGCCCAAACTTGCATAGTCTACCATGAGCCATTCATCTAATTCTTATAATATCTGAGCTGAACATCCTCAGCTATGTACTCTGAAACTCACTTCATCTGTCGTTAACCCCACATCATCAGACAAATGTCTCATAGTAACACCTCACTGACATCTGCCTGAGTAGTCAAGTTATGACTTGGATAAAAAAACTTTAAAATCAATATTCTTATTAGATTCGTATTCACCAGTATAATTTATTTTTTTACTGGAACAGTCATCTAGCCCACTTGAATGTCACTCTTATTAAAATGTCAATCTACATGCTTTAATAAAGTCAAATTTGCTCCAGCATCCTTTGACAATACATTCAAATGACCAACACTTCCCTGAGGATGTAGTTTACGTACCCCAAGTTCCAATCTTACACATGCTCAGAAAATGTGGCTGTAAATTGAACTCCAGTAAGCAGACTTGACTTTCACCTTCAGCTCATTCACTTTTTTGTGCTTCATACATTCCAGACTTCAGTTAAATGAAAACAAACAAACTTTACTACTTAAGATATGTTTTCTATCCATGCAGTGTGCAAGGAGTGTCATAGGGGAAAAAAAGCATATGGTTTTTGCCTTCTACAAAACCTTCAGAAAGCAGAAACACAATCTCTTATTTATAAAGCCAGCGAAAAAAATTATTTTGGAAGCTCAGATTTTGTGTTTCTCTGCAATAAAGTGCAAAAGTAATTATATTAGGGACTTCAGGTTAGCTAAACAGGTTTTATTTTTCTTCTTTATTTGTGTGTATGAGTGAGAAATGGGTTACTATATATGTGATTTCTTGGTTATTTTGATAAAAAAAATTGTATGCAAAAGTCAAAAGTCGTATTTGCTTTCATGCCCATGGGATCAGGGCCACAAACCTAAGAAAACAGTGTGGTTCAGACCCAAGAATTTATTAAGAAGGATACAGCTGCGTTTGATGTCTGAATAGTTTAAATAGCCAAACTTCTGAAAGGGTTTGAGACACTAAAATTAAAGTTTTCTTTCTACATAGTTTTAATGAGCTCTGAATTCCTTGACGCTACCATCAGTCATCACTGATTTTGTTCACATATATTCTTAGTACAAGAAACAATTTTGTTTTATCTGCATTTAGGAGATAAGATTATCCACGTAAAGGAGATGAGATTATCAGCCCCCATTTTAAGAAAATTAAAATCTTAAACAGAAAAGCATGGATACTACTGCTACTGCAATAAATTCATAACTTAGACTAGTTAGAGGCTGGGATAATGCCAAGGGAGTTCAGATACTTTCCTACTGTATCTGTTGGATTTCAATCGTCTCTTCAAACGGGCACAATACAATTTCTATTTAGCCACTTCCTTTTTAGCCACTTCTTACGAAAGTCATGTTGAAGATGTTGACTATAATCTGAGTGGCTGAATCAATACATGATTCACATCAGTGTCTCCTTCTTGAAAAGCAACTCCTGATTCCAGCAACAGGGTTTCCAGAGATTTTTGGATCCCTCTCGAATCTGCAATAAATAATTTGTAGTTGTTAGAGGAATCATCCAATGTGCAATGTGTCATTACCTGGTGAAACTGGTCCCAAATGTAAAACCTTGACAAAAATAGAAAAGTATCATGTTAATGCAAAAGACAGTTCCTTCTACAGTCACCTAAGGACACCACCAGTTTCTTCCGTAATTTGACTATAGGCCATGATTTAATACTGGCAGCAGTGTAGAACCAGAGTCCACATATGATTGACTCAATTGGACTATTGATTTTTAAGTAAACGATAATGAGTAATACAAAGAGAACAATTGAGTTAGCAATCAGACACCTGCAAAAAAGATATTTAGAAAGCAAAATCATTTCTGAGGCAATATGGAAACTTAAACACATGAGAGACAGTAACACTGAATCTTAATTTTTAACTACTGGTATTTAAAGAGATAATGACTAGCTTGAGTAGCTGGATGTCTTCCTAAAAAGGAGAAATCTTGGGTTTTCGTGTAATTAAAATATGGAACAGTTGCAATATTAGCCACTATCAGCTGAGGCCTCTTGAAACAACCTTTAATTGAAACACAAGGCTTAATGTTAAAAACTGAGTATGTTTCTTTCACACCGGAGGTAACACCATGTAGTGACACACTGCAGTGCAGAAGGGACAGACATTCAGACCCTTATGGGTCCAGTACACAGTGGTCAATTCAGAAGCTTCAGTAACTGCTCATCTGTTACTGACACCGACCACCTGTGCTTGTGTCATGGAGAAATTCCGACAGCCCGGGGACCAGATCCCTTTCAGATAGAAAGTAAACGAGATGACACTCTCCAGAGGAACTTCTAATGATTCCCAGCTTCTAACAGGCACACAGCTTGCTGTATCAGACCAGGGGTTCTGAACTGCACCCCCAAAATGCAGGTAGTCTAGAATAGGGGACTTTAGCAATGTCTGTCAGTGTCTGAAGGGAGGGTGACAAGAAGATAGACCAGGCTCTTGGTGGTGCCAAGAAATAGGACAGGAGGCAATGGGTAGAAACTGATGCACAGGAAATTCCACACGAATGACCAAGAACTTCTTAACTGTGTGGGTGACCACCCTGGAACAGATTGCCCAGAGAGCGTGTGAAGTCTCCCTCACAAGAGATATTCCAGAACCGCCTGGATGCAATGCTTTGCCATGTGCTCTGGAATGTGCCTGCCTGAGCAGAGAGGTTGGGCCAGGTGTCCAGTCTGGTCCCCTTCAACCTTACCCATTCTGTGGGGTTTTTGGTCTTAATAAGGACTGTTTTAGTCTCTAGAGCTCCCCTGAATGTAGTGCACTATGTGCTGCCATACACACACCCCCACTTTGTGTCTGAAGACTGAACATAAAAGCAGTTTTCTAATTAGATATAAAGTAACTAAAGGGACTAGTTTCCTAACTGAAGGTTCAGAGTGAACTACCTTAAACTAATTGCAGTCATGTGGTTTGTATGCCACATTTTGAGGGAATCAGCAGAGCCTTTTACCCATACCAGAAAGGCCCTTGCCAGGAAGCCAGTTTATGTTGCCTGACATATTGCATTATGTGAGGGAGCCTGTTCTGAGCCTGATGCCTATTGTGGCAAATATTCCATATCCCTTATGTCATTGAGTTGGGTGAAATACTTTTGGATTGCAAGGGGAAGATAAATATTGCTTCTGCAGTACTAATATGGACCAATTTCAAATCAGTATCTTCACCAGAGAAACTGCAAAGCAGAGGAGACCTTACCTTTGCCACCCTTTAAATAGGGACAATTACACTGGTGCAACCCAATCTTCTGTTAGATTGTTCATAAATACAATTTCAAAAGGAAACAAAACACAAAACATAGACTTGTGTTACCTGATAGTTTGTTTAAATCTCTTTGTGGACCAATATACTAGAAAATCTGATATATTATTAAAATTAAATATTATATTTTTTCATGAAGTTTTATTCTCTTTGAAATGCAGGATCCTTTAAATAATGTATTATATGCTTAGGCCCTCTTTGTGCAGTAAGACTTGTGAAAATGACACCTTTGGAATATACACAGGTGCAAATGTATTTCACTGCCACCCTTAAAATAAATATAACTCAGACTTCTTCTGAAGAAACACTTTAATTATGCATTACTTTTTATCTCATTATTTGTTTAAACATTCACAGCTTTTTTCAGAACTGACATTGAACCAGCAGTTTGTGTTTCTGTGTCCCGAAGGCATTGGTAATTCCAAAACACTTGGGAGATTTATGAACTGTGGCAGACAAGTTTTCTGAGTATCCCTCGAAGACCACACCAATTTATTAGCGTGCCATTGTGACTTTTTAAAAATTAAAGGCAAAATAATGAGTTTCTCATCCATCTACTAAGACAGAAATTGCATTTTCCTCATCTCTTGTAATACTTTTTATGTCATATTCCTTTTATTGATCTTGGACTAGAATTACATAGGAGGTTTTGTAGCAGGATTTATGAAATATTCAACTAGGATATCATAATCTGTTATAAAAACACGTTCCCATGCTTTCTTTGATTTACTGTTTTTATGCACACATGCTACTGTTGCTGGGCCCTACCCTCAGCTGCTAAAAAGCAGCCAAACAACCAAAGTGATGCAACAGAGAGGAAACAATGGTAGTTTTTCATGTACTGGTGACCCAGTAATCTTCTGCCATTCTGAGAGTTGTGTCTCACACATGCCTGGCTCAGGACAGACATCTTCTCCATCAGGGTCTGTCATACAGAGCACTGGCGCTTTGTCACCTGTGACCTGCTCGTGGAAAACCAAAACAACTGGTTATTCTGATAAAGCTTTAAGAGTGTTTGGGGATAATTTCCTTCTGTGATCATACCATGCCATGGACACCATCTTGACCACAAGCAAGTTTAAATGACATTTAAATTATTTTTTTCAAAAGTGTTTTATTTCCCTTCTGAGCTAGGGGCCAGATAAGATAGATACAGTATCAAGACTAGTTTATGTGAAATTAATTATTGCAGCATTATCTGTAATAACTGATTAGGATGTGAATAAGTTGAATCCTGTCTCTCTGAAGACAATAAGAGTTCTTCCATTCAGTGAACATTTCTTTCTCGGATTAAAACTATTAAGAGTCCGCGTTGCTTGAGTTTTCTAGAATATCAGTGTCCAAATTTCTCTGGAACAATGTGATCTTCTCTCCTTGTCTTTGGTTGCCATTTCTGTCACTGTTAGGTGTACACTTACACTAAACATCTGTTTTCATCATCATCATCTCTGTGTGAACTTTGCAATTTGACCCTACAGTAAAATCGAAGTGCTGTGATACCTTAAGAAGAAGTCCATTTAATGAATTTATTGCAAAGTTGAGCAGAGTAAGAACTGCTCTGCAAATATATTAAGTCATTGTAAAGAAAATGCAAGAAATTAGTACATGGTACATTGCTTTTTATAGCAAAATTTGCAGCAGAATGCAAATTCTTTTAAAGATTGATTATAGAAACATTTTCAAAGGCAGCAAAACCAGTTAGCTATCCAGCTCTCACTGAAAATTAATAGTGCTTTGGTACATCAGTCTACTTTGCACTGTCAAGAACTTCTTCAACATGGCATATTTTGGAATTTTCCATGTGTTTGTCACTTTTGAGTTTCAGTTAATGTTGCATTTTTTTGCCATCCTTCTTTCCAGAAAAAGTTTATTGATGAGCTTCTGTTTTCACTTAAAAAAGCTAACTTACTTATTTTCTTCATTGTAATCTTTTCCTAAAGGCAGTAGAAATAAAGAAAATTAAACAAATCAAATAAATAAATTACAAAATATTGTAATAATTTATCTTAAGTAATACCTGTGATTTTGGGAGGTCTTTCTTGATTTTCTGAATTCTCATGCTCAACCATACTGAGCCTTTTTTCTTTTCATTATGCAAAACCATTTTAATTTTCTTGCAGCTTCAAGAGGACTAAAGCAAGGTTATCTGGGGAAATGCAGAACAAGAAATAGAAAACTCACATATAGATTAGCTCATACTGTTATCCCTGCTAATGCAACTGGTCAACCTTTCAGACCTTTTGGACATTTGCAAGGCTGCTGCTGTGGTCCTGACACAGTGACATAAGTAGTTTTTTCTGGATATCTGTCACACAATATCTTTTGACTGTCTTGTGACACCCATAATAGAGATCAGTATATTAATGTTATAGTTTTTGACAGTTTTTATTTTTTTAAATTACTTCAGTGGTCTTCCAGCTCATCCCTAGCATGTCTTTTTCCCTGTTTTCTGTCAGCATGCCATGTGGAAATATCTATCAGAACTATCACTACTCAGACAGAAAGGCATTGCAAATGTAAAAATCCACATCTGCTACTTATGCATCTTTGCTTTCCAACAGCACACAAACAATCTCAGAAATTCCATCAGGGTGGAATTGGGTGTCTGAAGGGAGAAGAAATGGGTACCTTCATTCAATACTTCTTCTCCCAAATATGATCAGTGACTTTAAAAGACAGACATCTGCTTGCTTTTAGAACACTTTAAATTCATTTGTGACAATTGCAAAGGGTGTCCTTGGACATCATATTTTCTCTGTTTGCAAGTAATTTTTAACAGCTAAGTAAATATTTATCTGAACAATGCTGAATGTTTCTTTTCCATATCCTGTACAAATGGTCATTTACTCAGTCATTCTCACTGTACTAATGATTTTTAATTGCAGAATAACTTGGGTAGGAAATAGAGGTCTAAGAAGGAATATCCTTGTGCTGTGAATTTAACCTCAGAGTACCCATCATGATTCTCTCAAGTGTTTATTTTGGCTGTCATTTGGTATTCATAATTGTTGTAGTACTAAGAAGTAAAAGGAGTGAATATTTTTAAGCATTAGCTTTTTCAGTGTTTGAGTCCAGGCATACTTAGACACCACACCTTCTACATCTCATTTAATTATCCTAACTAGACTGAACATGAACAAAGGAGTGATACATGTGGGAGCCAGGAGGAATCCAGGGTATTTAGGATCTGAACAAGAATTTCAAGTAAAATTGTGAGCAATATCAGTGCATGTTGGTTTACATTTTTTGGGGAAGTCAGTAACTTAGGTACCCCAGAGAGATATAGGTACTTTTGGGCCATAATACTTTTGACCTAATTTATCTATCTTCTTAGAATGAACTAAATAACATCCTGACTTTAATGACTATTGTCTTCACAATGCTCAGGTCTCCACTGATTACAAAGGCTCACAGTGAAGCAGATATAAGTTTAAATTAATCAAGTGTCAGCCAAATGACTCAATTCAGGTTTGTTTTGTTTTACAACATTAAACAGAAGACATAAGGATGTAGATTTGCAATTTGATCCATCCTTCTCACTAATTTTAGCCAACTGAAAGTTGCTTTCAGAACACAATTGATCCCAACAAATGATACACATAATGTCATCTCTGCCACTCTAGAGGTGAATGATCTTTCTCATTGAATATAGTCAGGGCTAGGTGATTCATTTGTACTTAAACAAATAAAAATTACATGGTTAAAATTAAGCATCTAAGTGAGAAACATCCTTTAGATACTGACTTTGTAGTTTTAAAAATACCTTTATGAAGGTACTGCCTTTGCAGACGTGATAAACTACTTCAGGGACAGAGTCCATATTATTTGATGATAATATTGGTGATTTTAAGTACAAAATGCTCAAATGGAAGGTTAGGATGTTCACACCTTTGATTTATTGGTGTCAGTTAGCCACTGAGGTCAGTGGAAACATGATGTGATACGGCGCAAATGGAAGTAAGTGATGAAGTAATTTGTATGCAGCATCAGAACTGCAACAATATACTCTGGCATGGATCACCAGCCCTTCCTTCTTCCTTGGCCTCCTTCAACACAGCTTTTTTCCAATCATCACTGTATGCGTGTCCATCCCAGACTCTTGGACAGCAGTAATGGTTTTTTTTAGAGTCAAGTGTAGGCCCCTTGATTTGGAATAAGCTTTTCACCCTTGACGCCTTTCTGCATCAAGTGATCAATGTTTCTGTGTCATTTCAGGAGAAGAAGAGAAGGGCCTTTATCTGCAGCGGGGTTAGGATGACACTTCTGGTTCATACAATAACAATCTCGCACAAATAAGAAACACAACAGCTCATTTCAACGAAGGACACTTCAACACTCTTTCACGCTCTTTAACTTCTTGGCATAACTACTTGGTAATGATGATGGGAAAATATTCTGGTGCATTTCAAATTTTCTGTTAAGTAATAGTGTCCTCTGTATAGTAATTTCTAAACGAAAATTTTTCATAAGAAACCATTTCCATATGAAATTAATAAAAAACATGTCCCTTTTGCAGACTGATCTAGGTTTACATGTCTTCTATTAGGAAATTCCTAACTTGTTTCATCTAGGCAAACATGCTCAAAATTAACTGCAGATTCAGTTGAGGAAATGTTTGCAATAATTCTTAGTATTTTCGAATCCTGTTTTGATGCCCTGCAAGTTCCTGAGTTAGAAATTGCTACAATTTAATTAGGAAATTGTTGTAGTTGTCCAAATGCTTGCTTCTGTTATTCATATAACAATGGAACAAATTGTATTCTGTTGCTATTCAAATCAGGGAAAGCTAGATTCACTGTGTCCATGTATTTACAGATTAAACAGTAACAAAATGGGAAGGAAATAGTTTGCTGGTGTGTTGGTGCCACTTTTTACAAGAAACTGAATGTTCAGAAAAGAGATTTACTTTGATTTAGATTTCTTAACTGATTTGGATAGCGTTTCATTGCTATAAACATACATTTATGGACATAGTAACTTTCAATTTCATGGAAAGACAAGAAAAGAACATTTACTAGTCAATATAAACTAGAAACATATACTTTGTGGAATTGTCTAAATAATAGCTATTGTATGCCAAATATAAAACTTTCACAACCCAGAGCTGAACAGCTCCTATTCACTTCCATATCTGTAAAGTGGACTGGAATTATTATTGTTACTGATGTAGACTATTTTGATGGAAATAAGTATATTTAATATATTTTCCCATAAATCTATTAACTCTTTACAGACAAATGTTAAATATAGAAAATTTAGATAAACAAACCTCCTTTCCAGTAAAAACCTCAAGTTTTCTGTTCCAAAATTTTGTTGCAGTACCTAAGTATGCTGAGGAAGATGCAGATGATGTTTCTCATGCTCCCTCCCTCTTTGGGGCCTGAGTTTGTGTATGTCTTTTGTGTGTTAGTTACCACTTCACCTGGTGCAGTGGGTCCTTGGTCTGGAGCATACTGAAAGTCTTTGTCCAGCCACGGAGAATGTCCATGCTGGAGAAGATGGGAATAAGCTAAACAACTAAATCTAGAGAAAAGGTGTACTGCAGCATATCAGACTTACCTATTTTGGTTGTTTATTTAGGAAAACAATATTACTTACGTTATTTTTATTTTGCTTTGTTTCTTCACAAATATTTGGCTAGATCTCACACCTTACTAGAACTTCTAATATACCTCCCTGAAGATAAACAACAGCATTTGTGAATGTTTTCAGTCTAAATTAATCAAATGGGGAAAATTAGAGTTACACAGCAATCTTTTTTATTTTTACAATAGAGAGACAGAAATTTCCCAAGAGAAAGATTTTTTTGGGTTTTTTTAAAGGACAGTTTGTTGAAAACAGAAGATGAAACACCTTGTTTGGGGCAAACTTTTAGAGAATTCTGACTGTCACTCTGACAGCTTCCTGGAGGCAGATTGCAGTATAGCAGCCCTTGGACTCATCAGATATAGTTTCCATACAATAAGGAATATAAAATTTCTTGAAGAATTAGTGGGATTCCAGGGCGTTTTGGCTTCTGATAATGCCTGGTCTTTTCAGGGACTAGATCAGCCTTTTAAATTTTTGCTCTAGACACAGGTTTCAGAAATGTGCACTTAAGGTTGCAGTACTTTCACTGAAAATTTGGGCTTTTTCAGTTTTGAGGTTAGCTGTTTGCACAACTTGGAGCATTGACAGATAGTGGCAGCAGTCTAGGAAAAGTGCAAGTTCCCTAAAAGTAAAGTCAATTACAGTTCTATTTTTACCGTAAATAACAATAGAAGCATTATGATTTTTATCTGAAAAAAATATTGAGCTGATGATAATGAACAGTGGCAGCTTTTGGGACCTAAATGTATAATGTTTTGAGGCAGTGATAGTCTTTTAATCGACTTCAGAAGAACTTTAATTAAGACTTCAAATGTTATTTCAAATAATCTGTGAGATCATAATATCTTCCCTCATTCAAAACATCTCATTACTTGTCATATGTCATTACTAAATAGGAAAGGAGACACCTCTCAAAAGAATGCTAATCTACTGTCCATGTCAATGATATCTGTTTCTGACATTCTTAATTCTGCTATCTTCACACTTTGCATACAATTATAATATTCTTGTGGGGTTTTATGAAAAATAACTATGAGAAACTAACTATGAAATATGTCACTAAGAAAAATCTCTTTTTCTTTCAGAAACACATTCAGAAAGTACTTATTGTCCTATCCTTTGTCTAAAACTCCTTGCAAGCATGGTACCTACATAGAAACGTAGTTATCTGGAGCTCAAACCACAGCAAGACTTGAGAAAGAAGTGTCTTTTTAAGTGTCTTACAGCACTCACTCCTTTCTTCAAACCTCCCTTGAATTTACCTTGGTATGAAATAATAAATAATTAGTGGCTCATAAAATGAGGGGAGAGGGAAAGAATGGTAGCCAGAAGAGGCACAAAGTATGTAACTATGCAACCTAAGGGTAAATTATTAGCAAGATGAAATGTTCAGATTCTTGTACCCATGAACATTTAATCTGGTATATGGTGTGGAAAAAATCCAACAAGAGACACTTCAGGAGTAGAAGAGTATGAATTAATTCATACTCTGCAGATTAAATTGCTAATCTAGGACATCTGAAATTTGGATTCAAATTACTGTTTGGAGGCTGTTGAAATGAGGTATGGAAGTGAAGGACAATTTTGTAATTCCTCCTTAGTTATTTCTGTTCCTCCTATCAACAATTAAACATACTGAAGCAGAGGAAATGGGGCAGGCAGGTGGGGTTTTGTTTTCTGTAGGAAAGATCAACTTGCTTAAATTCCCAATTGAAGCAAAAGTTCATAACTGATGGCCCTAAACGAAGAAAGGTGCTAGCACTGACCTTCATCTTCCCTTCAGAACTCCCCTTCATTCGTGAAGAGGAAGAGTGGGGGAACTCAAAGTTGTTACACAAATGACAGGTTGGAAAGCCCTCTGTGAGACTTGCAAGAGAGGCTTCCTTCACTGGAGGGAGTCCTTTAATTCAGTTTTGCCTCTGGATTCTGAAGGACAGATTGTTCAAACACAGTCTCTGAGTTCAGCACTTTTCAAAACAGTACTGGGCAGTCACTTCTCATGATCTTACTAGATTGTAATTACTCAGTGCTCTTGAAAAGCAAACTTCTGTTTTAGTGTTTTTGTACTTTGAAACATTGGTTTATGTTGTTATGGGATATTTTAGTTATAAAGACAATGCTAAAAACATAAAAGAAACTATACATTTTTATTTTTGTTTAGTTAATCTGTAATCTATATATTTCTGGTTTTAAAATTGTGTCCTGGGAAAAAAAAAATTGCCTTTGCAAGAAGTAATCCCCTCATGAATTATTGACTAAACTTACTGCACTAAAGCAAGACTCTCAAGGTTTTTGCAGGGGTATTACTCAGAAATTAGGAACATTGCCAAAGGCTGGGATAAACTAAAGAATGCAACTATAAATCTCTAGGGTCAAGTACAGGGAGTGTTTTATTTTGAACATGATTCAGACAATCTCTCAGTGTCTTTCTTTGTTCTTCAGCTCTTTAAAGCCCAAGCTATCAGTAATTCAAAGTATGTGTCTAATGTGTACATACACCCTCTATATTCGGAAGGTGTAACACAGTGGATTTTCTTAGCTGTTTGAATTGTTGATACTCTAAAGCAAACAATAAAAGTTCACATTCTTGCTCTTACATAGAACAACTGTTAGGTGTTAAATTACCCTCAGGCATTTTTGCCTTAACAATACAATTAATAGTCTATTTTTTTGTCCCTCTAGTAAAAAATGTTCTTTACTCTTGAGAAATATGGGCAGAGATGTTGCCACTATTCCTCTCCTCACATGAATATGCATTTTGATTAAGCACAAAATGAGGTTGGAGTGCAGAATAAAGACCAATTGCAAAGTTATTAATGCCTTACTTTCAGAGGAGGCAGGTAAGATCTGTAGATCTGGCAGTGTCTTCTTCATTCCCCACAGGACAAGTGACACGCCTGGACTTCATAATAAGCTGCACATTTCCAGTCCCCTAAAAGGGGAAATCAGAAATTGATTGTATCATGTTTCATGCATATGCTACTTGGAAATCTGTCATACCACCAACAGATACAGGATGAGACTGAAGTCAAAATCCAGTGCATGGAATCACGGGATCACATGATATTCTGAGTTGGAAGGGACCCACAAAGATCATTGAATCCAGTTCTTGATGAATGGCCCATATGGGGATCAAACCCATGACCTTGGTGTTATTAGCACCATGCTCCAACCACATGAAGTAGTGTAAATACTTGCTGGTTCCTAAATAGTGTTTGTGTAAAAATCCACAGAATAGAAAGAATCAGTTCTATTTTATGTCCAAGACCTCATACAACAACAAGTTATTTAATTTAAATAGCTTTCATGTTAGGATAATAAAAACAATAATAATAATAATAATAATAATAGTAATAATAATGGCAAGACAGGAAAATGTCCACATTTTTGCAGGTAAAACTGATGAAGATTCAGTCCTTGCTTACATGTGTGCTAAGGTACAGACAGAATTTGATCTACTGAATATTTCATTAAGGTGTTGACAGCTAAGCATCTGAGATACAACTGCCGAGATTATATATGAAACATGTCAACAGAGACTAAATAACAGACTACTCAGTCTTTTCCTCTATTTTTGGTCTCTTTGTCTCTCTCTTTCTCATTTTAACTGCATGCAGTGTAAAAACTGGCTCACACATGTTCCTGCAAAAAAAAGAGCTGGGGTTTTGATTGGTCTGAGAGATTGTGGTGGTCATTATTCATATGGAACTGCTTCTGTAGTTAAGAAAAAACCCTGAAACATACACTTTAACACAAATAAATCTTTGCACGGCAAAACTAACTCGAAGAGTCTTTGTTCGACCTAATGACTTCTTTCTAGCTTTAAAAGATCTCATATAGAAAACAACAATCAGTAGAGTGAAACACGATCTCTGGAGACAAAGTGAGCAGCTGCACTTACCAAAAGCACTCTCTTGCAAGAATCATTATTAAACAGTTTGCAAACAACTGGACAGTCCAATAGGAATTCTTTAGAAAGTTTTAATGAACGCAAATCACTATTTTCCTTTAAATAGTTCTTTAAACCTCTGTTGTCATATATTTCTATTTTAGTACATCATCCTACAGTTAGCATAACAAAAAGGGGAATTAGGCCTAGTTCATATAATTTACAAATTAGTACTAGTGTGTTTATGATTAATTAATAGGAAAAGGGCTACATTTGCGACCAAATATTTCTACAATTAATAATTTATCCAAGTTTACTTTTAGCATATTGGTAAAGCAAGCTTCATTTCACATACTGCACAGTAAAATCTCTCAAAAGAAATTCATGAGACAAAAAATTACCAACATGAAAATCAATTGCTCATTTCCATTTAAAAGTTGGGCTAGAGTTATATACAGTAGATTTAGGATATCCTCATAATATATGTGATTGTCTAGGAAGGATATAGTTTCTATTATTCCCAGACAGAAAAAAATTGTTAATTTCCCTAGAAGCAAGTTCTTTGTGTTAATTTATTCCTTCACATATTTCTCGTTCCCATGAAAACACTTCTTCGTAAAAATGGAGAAAAATATACAGTAAATTAAACTTGGTGCATTGATTTAAAGCAGCAGATATCCTGTAAAGAGGGGAAAAGATAAGTTATCTTAATTTATGAGCCTTACAGTTGTGAGTCATGTCCTGTTATGGTCATTATATTTATGAGGCCTAAATGACTGCTAAAATAAATAACAGATCTATGACAATCCAAAATGTGTGAGGAGAATTCTGCAAAAAAACTTCAAAAACATGCTAAGGTCACTGCAAAATATTTAATTTCATTTAATTCACTCAGAAATTTGAAATAGTAAGAATTATGTATACAAATAAGCAATATTGATTTCACAAGAAACCTTTACTGTAGTGGTTAAAATTTTGAGTTATTACTCTCTAAAGTTCAAATAATTGGTGGTAATATGTTCTTTCTTGAGGTAACAGGAACTGAGATGCTGATTAGAAGAAAGGCCGAAGGACTGACATGTTACCAACTGTTCAGGGATATGACACTATCACAAAAAGAGGCAAGAGAAGTGAACCCTTTATGTATCTGGCTGTTTATGTAGCGCAGAATATCAGTCACTGATGAAGAAATGCACCATATTTCAAAGCCAAACTCCTTATTGTACATTAGCCATAGAAACAACAGTAGAAAATGATTTTCCATCCAAAGTTAGAAAAGCTCTTTTTGTTCTAATGGTCTAATGTGAATTGACAGTGAAGTATATCCCTGGAGAATCGAAGCACTACACTCTAAGTGAAGTAAAGACAGCACAATTCCATTTATACTGACATAAATGCCAGCTTATAGATTTCAATAAGTAGCAGGAATTTTTCAAAGCTTCTGTAGGGGTTTTAACTGGCGTAGATGTAGATTTTGACAACGCCTTCTATTCTTTTCCCTCTTCCTTTTTTTTTTTCTCTAATAAAAACATTGATAACACAATTGCTAATTCAAAAGTTTCATTACCTGAAAAGACAGAAAATAGATGACTCTGTTCTGAATTTGCTACTAATATAGACTGCTAGAGCTTTGTACACACCTGTGCCTCTACCATACTTTTCCAGCCATTTCCACCATGCACTGGCAGAATATTTAAAGAGAACCACAGCCACTAGTATGGTTTTTCACAGCATTTGGAGATTGGTTGATCAGCTGTGTAGCCTTGATTTTATTGCATGGTTGTCCCGTCCTCTTTGTGTAAATTGCATTATACTTTTGTAGATTGAAGTTTTCAGGTTTCCACTAACTGGTAAACAAATGAGCTCTTACATGACTGCAGAGTAAACTGCACATGCAAGTGCTGTGATGGTGTACAGACTCGATAATTCAAAATATGAAGGAGGCAGAAAAATATAAGACATTTTATCTAAGCTCATTATTTATAGCAAAGAAAATAAGATGAAAGAATTATGCCATACAAAGGTAATTTCCCAGCTGCTCTGCCACACATTTAAAAGATAGAGGTCCTTTAATATTTAAAATTCTTCCAATAAGTGTCATGAGGGCATCTGTTGGTAGTTTTGGGCTGACTGCCTGTGCTACCCAGGAACTTATTCTGCCATGTGTAGAGTGTAGTAATGGCAGTGGCAACCACCACCTGCTGTGAGTTCAAGGGAGAAGACTGGTTCCTCACTATCTCCCTTATTTTTTTGGCCTAGTGTTGCAATCAAGTAATCAAAGTTTTAGACAGGGTTCCTACATCTGTAACATTTGCGTCACAGCATGCTGCATTGCCGAACTCGTAAGATAAGAAACTTTAGAGTTGCATTTACTAAACAAACTTTTTATTGTGGTGTCCATAATACAGTGAAGGTTATAATCTTGTAACGAGTTCAAAGTACAAGGTGTACTCCTGAAATGAAACTTGGGGAACTTCTATTATCCTGTGTTTAGGCATTTAGGCCGAGCTTGTATTTGGAAGGCAGAAAGTTTGACCGCCTCACTACGTGAATAAGCTTTACATTGTGGGGGGTATTAGGGTTGCTGAGATTGCCACTGCCAATCTCCCTCTTGATCCATGAGTTGTGAAAGAGATTAGGACTACTGGAGAACTTGGTAGTCATTTTTTGTTGGAAGAAACCTATACAATCCCTTTTACACTCTGGCAGTCCTTGACTACATTTTTTTCAGCCTCACACATGACCTGTAAGAGAGATTCTGTCCATGGTTAAGTCTTACACCCAGGAAAAATGGAAATCTGAATGATGCAGCAGCGTGATCTTAAGGGGCAGGAACTTACTTCCTCAAAGTAGAATCCTATGCTACCTGAAATAAAACTCTCAAAAAATATTTTCTGCATTTCAATAAGCCATTCACAGCCTCACCCTCACAGATGCAAAATTCTAACAACATGGAAACATTCTCAGCCTTTCTGTTGCAAAGGAAGAAAAGCAATTTGATATTTTCAAGTGAGAGGAAGCTCAGCAGGCCCTTGGACTCAGCTGAAAATATAAATGGATGTATTTTTTGTGGGTTTACTGTAGTCATATTGCTTTACATTAGCTGGCCTTGCTAATGCAGCTGTTCTTTTGTTTGTATGCACTGAGGTGCTCAGCATGAGAATTTCAGTAGTGTAAAACTTTATTATTTAATTATGCCTTTAAGTTGTTTGGTTTAGTTTTTTCGAGTTTTGTTTTTTCTTCCAGCTAGGAAAAGTACCATTTCACTGATTGCTTTATTTATTATTTATTTTTTATTTCAAAGGGGAGCAATATCTGAAGTATACAAAAATAAATAAAAATGCATAAAGGAGATAATATTTTTCCAACTTCACATATCTTAAAAATGGCTGAAAATATTTTTCTTTCTCTCCTAACCTTCTATAAAGAATATGTTTGAACTCAACAAGGTAAGGAAACTCTTAGCTGCAAAGGGCACATTTTCATAAAATTATGAACAAATGAAAATGGAAGGCTAGGGAAAAATGTTATAGGCATAATGTTTGTATAACTATTGATGCCATAAATGCCATTATACTTTTGCTAGATATGATTTCAAACATTAGCTACTGGCCTGCTGGGTTAAATATTTATTTTCTAGGAGTCCCATCTGTTTCAAGCTACCAGCCAAAAGAACTAAATAATAAAATGTACAATATACACAGTTACAAGGTAGAGAACAATATTTTTCAGGATGTTTGCACTTCTGTTAACAAGAACAGATAAACAGACCCATCACTAGCCAATAAGCTTTTTACTGGTGGAAATTTTATCCAATATCTGTTTTGTTGTGTTAAAGAGTGCTATAAAAACTATCTTTTCCATTGACAATTTTCAAAAGGCCAAATCTTTGTGAATTTCAACACTCCTTTCTTGTTGTGACTAAGATGTTGCAGTAAATAATAAATGACAGTGCTGGGAGAGGCGGAGGAGGAGAAAGTGAAACTATAGCTTGAAAACCAAAGATATATTCTTGTTTCTTCCATAATGAAATAACATTTTCTTAGATCACATATACAGAGCAGAACTGCCTTAATAAAAAGAGTTTGCATTGTATTCAATAATCCCTTACACAGGGAAAATTGTTGTGTTTAGTCTGTTTTTTATTTTGTTTTGAGTCTGAGATAATAATACATAGATCATGGTTTCCAGCAAATCATATGAAATCTGTAAATTCCAGAATATTTCAGTTCTTCCAGAGAATCATTTTACTGCAATTATGCATGTAAATCTTAATCCAGTAACTGAGATTAAGCTATGCCTGTAACCTGTATGTAGCATAACTAGGAGGCTCAAAGGGCAAAACAGTGCTCCAAAGGAAATTAATTTGTATTTACACATAGATATGCAATCTCCATTTCCACACTGCTACAATTCCAAGGCATCACAAAAAAAAAAAAAAAGAGAAAAGACCTCTTGAAACAGAATCTCTGAGTAGATAGACTGCTTACAGTTTAGTAATTGTCAGAAAAAGATAATTTATATTATGCTCTATGAAGATAATTTCTTTCCAGATTCCATAACCTCAATGCACAGCAGGCACAAAGAAAACTACAGGGAATATTATATTTCTTTAGATCATTTTTTAAAAGCCTGTTTCTTCTTTTTTAATACTTTCCTGCTTTTATCAACATCATTTAAAGGTCTCTGCTTTAGTAATTTTGAGTCACAGTCACAAACTGTGCTGTCTTCCGTGCTTTGTGATACTGTATCTGGGTTTCCACACTGATGTACCAAACAGATCGATTTTTCTCCCCCGGTACAGAGCACATCCTTCTGTTGGCATTCCTGCTGTGTGGGAGGGCAGCTACGCTCCATTCACACACTCACAGATGTGGCCTCCTGGGTTTACTCCTGACGGGCTTTCCAGCAGCTGAACATTTGTAGCCTCAAGGCCACTCTGCAGCCTTCTAGTAAGCAGCCAGGGCATCACAGCTCAGGCTCTGTTTGTTCCTCTTACTGATGTGCTGGGCTGGATTTTACCCTGTGAAGCTGAGAATTTCTCTTTGGAAAGGAAGGAAGGAGAAAGGGGGGAAAGGGGAAGGGAAGAGAAAAGGAAAAGGAAAATAGAATTTAGAGAAGCAACCAATTTCTATTTTCTAAAACTATCAAGGAGAAAAACCCTGTTCCATTCATAACTGCAGTTTTACAAATAATTTTAGCTACATGCCTATGAAGTAACATGGAAATTTTGAGTTCAAGGAACAAAACCTTTCTTGAAACCAGTGAATTGATCCAGAAATGCCACAGAATGCGTTGTAAGCTACTCTCAGACAGTTAATGGCATACATGAATGACAGAGAGTAATACATTTAAATCATCTTAGTTCTTTGAAAAATGTTTCCACAGCAAGCAGTTTGTCATAACAGCTGTAGCTGCTGCTTCTGCCAATAGGACATTTGTATGACTGTATAGATCAGCACAGGCCATTTCCTGCAGGAATATTTTATTCTATAATTAAATCAGGAAGAAAAACACCTGGAACTCAGTTGAAGGATGTATGAACAGGGCTATTTTGAACTAGATTTTGCTCCATAGTGTACTTCCTGGTAGCTTGCTGATGGAGCTTGCTGGTGTATTGTAACATAGCACAGGAACTGGAATGGCCTCATGAAGGGAAAATGTCCCTAGAAAGTTGTGCCTGGGGAGGATGGGGGGCTGATAGCCTTGGTGCTAAAGTGGGACGGCAAGAGGGAAGATGAGGTCATTACTTCTGCCTGAAAAGCACTATGCCAGACATAAGTAAAAAGAGAATCTGATTCCCCCAAAGCATCTTAGCATATTCTCTCTGCCTGGAGAAGACAAAGAGAAGTTCAGTGCAGAATACAGCTATTTCCATTTTCAACTTGACAGTAATGTCACAACAAAGCATGGGGAGAGGGAGAAACGAGAGGATTTCCCTACATTTGATTGTGATTGTACTCTCTCTACCAATAAATCCTCCTCGGCTCATAAAGATTCTTCTAAATAGCAATTTGATTTGCCTTTGAAAAGCACTGGAGTGCATCCAATGTCATTAGTTCTTTAAATATGTCCATAGACTACTGCAGGCTTGAAGCTTTGTGCAAAGTCCCTTGTCACTCCTGGCCCCACACTTCCTTTGTAGGAATCCAAATTAAATTGTCCTCTGTGTTTCAGTAGCACACAGGAACTGAAGGGCTTTAACATTCTCTATGTAACTAGCAAGGCATACTGGGTGAGGCTCCAGGATATGGTTAAATTGCATGATTGTATTTTAATAGATTTTCCCAAAGAAGGCAAATCTTGATGCAATAGCTTGGAACTACATAACTAATCAAAATTATTCATATTAAATCAGTGGTATCAAATTCTCATTGGACTCTTTTTTTTGGTATACTTATATAGCTAGATCTCCCTCTTTTATTTTTGTCTACTGTTAAGATCTGATTATTAAAATTATTTGAGAGATGCCTTTGCCCAAATTAAGGTGCAAATGAAACCATATGCTGAAGTCAGTAATATGGATTTTATTTGGGGCAGAGAGAGATAGAAAGAAATAGAAGAAAAGGGGGGAGAGAGAAAGAGTGAGAGAGTGACAGATTGCATGGAAAAGTAGCGCCACTCCACGGCTTCTGACAGCATCCCGTTGGTCCTCTTCTTCTGGTCTTCTCAGTGCTGAGGGTCCCAGGAAACACGGAGTTCAATGGATTAATAGACATTCAGGATGAATGGGTGAGAGTTTTATACTGTCTTTGCAACAGACTCCGGCTCTGTTGCTACACCTGGATCATGTGCAGTTTGCTGGTGGAAGGTCTCAGCAGAGGGTCTGGGGGGCTTTAAGGGTCTCTGATGGTTCAGGATCCCTTCTAAGACAGCTGTCTCTCCTGTCAGTGCAGCTGAGAAAGTTATGCCCCATCAGGCCTTCCCTGGGAGGATGGAGGGGGAGTTTTACAACTGAGCCTGTGTAGGGAGGGACAATTATCATGATAAAAGGCACCATCGCACCTTGCAGGATTGGCCTCTTAGCAGCCTCAAAGCCCAGCTTGTAGCCTTCCACTCTGTCTTGTGCAAATTGCCACCACTCCCTCAAAACCACACCTCCCCTCGAGGGAATCAAACCCAACCTCAGAAAAGCATCCTGACCTTCAAGACTGTTTTGGGTCGTTAACCACTAACCGTCCAGTCTCTCACACTTGGCTGCTAAAAACTTCATGAAATATCTGAGGCTCTCTAACCTTAGCAATTGTATTTTTCCCTTCTGTCAACACTTTCCCCTGCTTTGCTTCAGTCTCCTCCACTCCTGTTTTAATCCTTAGATTCTCCAATTTTCCAGTAACGATAATTATTTTCCTATATCTTCACCTACTTTTATTACTTGAGTAGTGTCAGCTATTTTTCTGTGCTGAATAATTCAAGTCCTGCAACTCCATCTTTAAATGTCTTTCTCTATCCATTCCCCTATGTATCTACTAAGCATCACTCAATAGGCTTTTGCATATTCCATCCTCCAGTATTCCTTTCTCCTAGATGCTCCATTAGGAAATGATTCCTCTGATCTTACAAAAACATTGATCACTCATGACTGCCCTATTCAACTACATCTTTGTATAAATGGTGCTACTTTTGAAGAGGAAGCAAGAGGAAATCCGGACAACTGGGTCTGGTTCCAAAACTAAAATCCACATTCCCCAGGAAATGATGTGCCTACCCTGACTGAGACAAGCTTAAACCACAGGCTGTTAGAGAAAATTCAGGCAGCATGTGTATTTAACATTAGGCACTTTTGTAGAGAAGCCTGCCAATCATATTGATTTGTGTCAAATTAAGTGCAATGGGATTCCTTTTTTTTTTTTTTTTTTAATCCATGTGGACAGCTTGGAGGCAGGAAATTAAACAAACCTTTTTCAATAATCATCTTGGCTGAAAGTAAACTGTGGTCTTAATAATCAGAGAGGGACAATCATGTTATAAAAAGCTATCCCTCAGGTAAGGAATGCTTGCCAAAATTAAACTCTCATAAAAGCCTCAATAAGAGAGGCAACTTAACAGGCATGATCTTGATTTCACGAACAATACTCTAAAATTAAAGGATAATTCCACACATTCATTGGGTTCCAATGAAGTTTCTCATCACCTTACACTATCAACTGATTAATTTTAGAGTTCTCTTGTGAAGCAGGGAAATATTATCCTAATTTTAAAGAAATATCCTAATTTTATAGGTTTCACAAGTCTATCAAGTTCTGACTTCAGTATTAAATTCTTTTAAAAATCCTTTCTAGCTTAAAAAAAACTCAAAACAAAACAAAAACTTTTCTGCTGTGAAATATTTTTAATGAGGTCAGAGTCAGCAGTAACGTGTATATTTTGCACAAAACTGCCAATGATTTAAATCAAGAGGAATCATATGTATATCTGCAACACAGACCTTTTGAGACTCAACCTTGCACACCCGGTGAACATGAAGAGAAAGACATTTCAAGTTTAAAGTACATTACCATCAGAATTACTACTGGGAAGTGTGATGGATGGCTGCATTCCTCCTTTCCCTCTTCTGTAGTACCCAGTTCAGAATTTGACTGCTACATGACCTACGGCTAGTTTTGATACCTGGAGCAGAGAGCAGTACATCATTTGTGTGAGCTCTAAGGCTGGAAAAATCCCCACTTGCAGTGATTGGAGAGCACTCGAAGGAATCTTGTCCTATCCAACTTACTGGGATGTAGAACAACAACACTTTTCACAGTCTCTCCAGTTAAGATGACAGAAAAGGAAAGCCAAATCACAGCTAATCAAGTATGTTCCAATATAATAAAATTTCCCGTATACCTCACCATTCCAGAAAAGAATATATGTGGCAGAACTTTGCATGTGTTCTTGATAAAGAGGTGTGGTCCACACCCAGCTTTACTTAAAAGCAAATCGAAGGGGACAAAAGAGCCCAAGAAATTAATCACATAAATAATCATTTACCAAAGGTGCAAAGCTAAAGAATCAAGAGATGTCTCAATATTTGCTGCCAAGAAGGATTTTTCTGAGATTTACACATTTCCATGCAGATGACAGCACTGTAAGCTCACTTTATAGTAAATTTGGTTGTAAGGCATGATTAATCTAATGTGTTTTAAGCATTTACTTTAAGATAGAAAAATTTGTCTTAGACTCAGCTTATTTTCCTGAGCTGTTGTTCAATGACAGCATAGAGACCTTAGGGTGACTATAATGGACATGTGTACATCTAGTCAGATAAATCCCATCTTGGCTTGCTGCTGAAGTCAACACACATATATATATATATATATGTAAAGTATATTGGTGAGGAGACGTGTTCTTCCTTCTTTTGCTGCACATGAACTCACTGTCTATGGCCACACAATTCATAGAAAAAGTGAGAGCCAAGAACAGCCTCAAACATGAAATCACTTCTGTGTGGTGCAGGGCATTTCATAATTTTCACAGTTGAAATCCTTTAGAGTTTGTCTTTCAACCAGTATGAACAGGTACGAGAGTTTCCCTTGTCACCACCTCCACTCCCTATACAGTCAGGGAAAGCAAGCAGTAATTCTAGAGCACCAAGGACACTTCCAAATGTTCCCTTCCTAGATGACAGACTGCTGTCTCAGTCTCTGGCATCAGCACTTGCTGTTTTCTATTAGAAAGACACTGAGATTCCTTGCCTTTGTAAATATTGCCTTCAATGCAATTATCTTTTTTTTTTAGCAGTGTGTTTTTCTGTTGGATTTTTGTGCATCATGTGGAGGTATAAATAACATGTCTTTGTGTATCTACATTTGTGGAGGACTGCTTCCCATGTTGCATTATTGAGAATTTTGTCAGATATAGTTTTCACAACAGGATTTTCTTGTTTAATTCCAAAAACATACTGCACATATTCTATTCACAATTAACCTTTTGAAAGTTCTGCTTCGATGGATATAATTAAAAGCTCTTTGGTGACTTTGTCTGGTTATTGCTTTGTATATGCTTAATTTGAAAATGTAACTGCAATATCCAACTGTTTTGTTTATAGTATCTGAGGGTTTACTTAACTTCAGCCTAGTTCTTCTAGACCTATGTCTTATAGACCTATTTCTTTCTCCTTAAGAAATACACGCATATGTATATATTTGTGCTTATCTCTAAATGTATATATATCTTAATATATTTGTATATATTTCATACAGAAGGTGCCATAATGCCAGAGGTTCATAGACCAGATTGAGACCTTCATAAATTTATTCTGTCTTCATGTCAATACAGACCATACAATGTGTTTCTCTCCAACAAATTTCTATACTGTGCATTTTATTCAAAAATTTGTAATGGAATGGTGGTCTTCAAGATGCATACATTTTATGTTCCTGAAATTGATTTTGAATTGATTCTCTCTGGAAAGTGATCACATCTCCCCTGATTTCATGTAGCATCTCTGCTGATACAGGACAATAAAACAGGTTTCTCCTTGTTGTGGCCCCCTCTGAAATACATAAATCTCACTGGTCATGAACCTTCCTGCTGATGATCTGGTGTGTGTTATCTTTTAAGGAAAACTGTGCCACAAGCTAATGATATTTGCTAATGACACACTAATAAAACTTACCCGGTTAGATGCCTGGCTTTGCTAATACACTGTCAGTAGACTATAGTGGCTATTGCTATGTTTTTTTTCTTTTCATTTTATACTGGTCTCCTGAGTGCCAAATGGCATTTAGTGCTCCTTGCACTCACTACTGTCTGAGATGAAATAGTGTCAATAGATGGATAACACAGAAATTGTGTAAGCTGTTTTAGAAGATCTTTGTCAAAGTTTTTCTCTGCCCTGAGCACGTGCTAGATGTCTATGCCTCTTGTTTCAAACAAATCAGACAGGTCACAGAAAGCTTTTACTTCTTCAGTGTAAGACCAGTTGCAGCCATCCAGCATTTCTTGTTATTCCAGAGTGGTTTGCCTTATTGCTCAGCTTCCGTACTGCCTGCCGCAGAAATATTCCAAGTTCTCCCAAAGCCCATCCCTTTGCCTTAACCTGACCAAAGCTAGTGGTCTCCTCTGCTAAAGCACAATTTTGTCTAATGTGGAGGAAAAGCCTTCCCATCACTATTCCCAGTATCAAACACCAAGTACAGCAGAGAGGAGGCTTTGTCCCTGATATCGTCCTCTGTTTTAAACCAGTTCCTAACTTATTTTCCTCATAGATTTCTTAGTAAATAAGTTCTCCAAGTATTTTCTTTAGGAAGAAAGTTTGTTTTAAAATTCTTCATACAAATATATTTTATTTTAATCCTTTACTAGGTCTTAAGTTTCTAGTTAAGGTCTCTCTTTTTCATGTACATCACGGGTAGCTTACCTGTACCCATAGTAGTTTATATTTCAATAGAAACACTCTCAGTTCAGATCTTTTTAATCTTGAACCTCCTTCAGTTCTGCACTAACACTTTAAAAATAATAAGTTCAAGTCTATTCAAATGACTTGTGTTCCCAGCCCAACTAACATTGAGAAAGACTAAAGTGCTCAACAGCAACAGTTTCAGCCCTAAGCCATCTGCAGGTTTATTTTTAGGATTTGAAATTTAAACTGAGTACTTTGCTAATAAAAAAACCCCTAACTTGAAGACTCTTCAATATTACCAGGTCTTGCACTTTTACCACAAAAATAACAGTATTGCAATGAGGTCAAAATTTTGTGTTGACTTCCACAGGCCCTAGCACTTGATTTGTAGTGTTGTAATTTTTCTACAGCCCCAGATTTTGGCAGTATGAAACTGTAAACGAAACTCAGCTTTTATTTTTTAATGTCAGTTTTTACAGACACAATTCTTGCAATGAAATCTAAATGCCAAAACCAAATAAAAACAAACAAATAAAGGAACAAACAAATAACCATCTCAAATCCACTCCTCAAAAAAATACCAGAATGTATTTTGAGGGGATTAAAGTTGTATTAAATTTCATCAATTACATTTTTAGGGGCCTGGCAGAAAATACAGGAACACTCTTAGTTTTCAAATATGTATTTTGAAATATGTTTTTAATCTTACATTTTATTTTATTCCTGTTCTTATTTTGAAGTAGATATTTCATTTTATTGATGTGCATAAGGTATTTACTATATCTCCCCAGCCTTTTCTTTTCTAAGCAATTTTGATTTTTATTGCCTTCTTACATTTTTATTGATTTCTCTGTTCCTCTTTTCATAAATTTTTTCAGTTTATAGTTGACTCTTTGTTTGCATGACATTGGTTTATAGAGTAAAAAAGATGAGAGGTGATAACAGGGCTTTTCAGTGGTCACCTCATCTAAGCTCATTTGCTATCTGCACAAATAGATCACCAGCAACACATTGATTGAAGTGCTTAAGCTTCAGGAGTTTTATCTTGCACCACTGACATTAACGGAAGCTTGCAACTGACACTGTAGATGGTGAATGAGAGTTTGGGTTGCTACCCTGTTGTACCAACCTAAAACAGGCTTCAATTTCTGCTCTATTTCTTATAATCTGCTTAATTATTTTTCTATAATGATTTCAATATATTTTTAACAACTTCTACACAGAATTAAAGGTTTTGTGCAATCTATTTTCAAAGGCAAAAACTCAGTTCACAACAATCTGCATTCATCTACTTGTGGAATTTCCACAAGTATTTGTCAGTGTACCATTAAGGTTTTTCACTACATTTTCCAAGCAGTGAAATATATATATTAGAATTTCTGTGGGCACTTGCTTGATATGCATGTTCAGTGTGAACAGCTGTGTGTGTACCCCTGAGAATAAGATGTGAGATAAGCTTTTGAGTACCTGACCATGCTTTGGTTTCTACTTCTTATATCCCTACCTAACTGAAATGTGTGCTTCCTAAAATCATGCTGGTGACTTTAAATAACATTCCAGAAAAACAAATGTCGCTGGAGTATCTGCAGAAGTTTTGAATGCTCTTAATATACACAAGAAATCCAGAAAGCAGAAATATGTATCTAGAAGTCTTAATAAAACAAGATAATCTATATCCTTGAGCTACTCTAGCATTTCAAGGGCCAAATTAAAATTAAAATTTTTTTTTAAAAAAGGAGAAAGAACTTAAGTTTTGTCTGCTTCAGTCCCTGTACATTTCTGCCCTACAAAATGCTAGTATCTAAATAATGGACACTTAATGGGATTTAATTGCTAAAACTCCTCTGACATTTGACAAAATAGAAGGGTTTTTTCTCTTTTATTTCTGCTATCCACCAAAAAGACGTGTACAATATTCACAGAATTTAATGTTTAATAGGACAGGAAAATTTACATTAAAAAAATATACACGCATAGATGGAATTTACCCTCCATTTTGAATACATGGAGGAAAACGTGTTTAGAGTTGAGAACCATTACAACCTGATGCACTTCATAAATTGACCTTCTAAACATAGCATAAAGTTTTCCAAGTCCAAGTGTGCACTAATGCAGTTGTGAGTATTCCCATCTGATCTGATCTCCCATCTGGAGAAAAATAATTTCTACAACATGCATGTTTCTTCGTACCAGTATATCTTCCTCCTCCCTTTGGTGATATTATGTTGGTTTCTGGTATCATCTCTTCATACTCCAAGTGAACAATGGGGAAGATTATTAATCTTGGTCTCAAGTGAACATTCTTTAATAAATTATGTTTGCTGTCTCTTAGAAGAACTAGATTCTCATTAGTTGAATTCTTGCTCTTTGTATACTTGAAATATTACTTATTATTTATCACAACCACTTGTGTAATTATCTTTTTTGTCTTCTTTTGCCTTTATTATCATTTTAACTTATTTTGCCTTGTTTCAGTGTCTTAGTCCTTCAACAAATGTGATGTTTTATAGCTCATCTTTTCTGCTTGCCTTAATTTCTTGATCATTTTTTTGGTGCATCATATTTTTATTATGAAATATATTTGTCTTATAAGCATATACCCAATCATTTCAATCAGGCTATGCAGATAGCATTTTCTTTGGAATGCACAACTCTGAGAGAGGAGGAAATAAGGACTTTAAAAATTAATGTGTCTTAATATATGGCTATAGCATTAATTTTACCCTCTAGATTAAAAAGCATATTTCCCCAAGTGTTTAAATATACTAATGAAGACATATAAATAAACTTTATAAATTAGCTTGGCATGTGCTGGGAGAAAGCACATAGAGTCAAGTACCCAGTAACACGGATGCACCAAATCCTGTATTCTGGGAGTTTCCTGAGGTCTGAGAGCTGAGCTTGCTCAGTTACATAGGACTTTGGGCAGGAAAGCCTATGAGTTTCTGTGGTTTAGGTGTTACTTTTGCTGCTGCAGTTCTTCTGCTTCTATCTTCTGAGAGTGAAGTCAACAGATGTGATTACAGATGGGATGTTCTTGTCAGAAGTGAGACTCTAAAACACATAAATGTAGAATCAATCACCTATGCAAGTGCAGGCTGGAAAAGTTCTTGGTTATTTTGGAGTTTCTTCTTGAAAATGTTGCAGAAATATACAAGATGGAATATGTTTTCTGTTGACCTGGAGGTGGTTTACATTGGTGAATGTACATATCTTTAATGACAAGGGAATCTTTGCTATGAAGCCTATAATATGCCTCTGAAGTAAGTACAGCCATCTTTTAGAATTGTTTGAAGGAGATTATAAAGGACAATAAACAAAGGAATTTTTTGCAGTGTTATTAATTATTCATAGAGATAGGTCTTCTTTACCAGTTGTTGGTAGCTCAACCTCACTGTTGTAAGGTACAAAGAAGAGGTGAAGGAACCCTGAACATGGCATACATTGTATTTTTTAACTGCTGTCACTCTTTTCTAAGATCCTGTCAGCAAGTCTATTTTCCAAAATTAATCACAACCAGATGCAAATTAGTTAACAATCTTATCCAGTTGACTCAGAGGTACCAGGCGTATTTGTACAAACTCTGAGAAATAAATGTTTTTGTCTCTGAACAAATAAAAGGGCATTTATTAAATATTTGACATCTGTTTAAATTCAAGAGTATAAAAATATCAGTTTTGCAAAACACATGTAAGTTTAAGTACCTGATTTAAATTAATTCTTAAATGGGATATTCTTCCAAATGAAGGTTTAGAACTCTGATTCTGATCCACTTGCTTCAGTGGTATTATTCACAAACTTGAATAAGAATCAACATGATATAGAACAGCCAAAAAACATGAATAAAAAGTGACAATATGGAAAAAAGTATTTGAAATTTTGGATCATCACAAAAGTCCTTTTGCTGAAGCCCTTACATTTGAGCATCTCCTCATTAATTAATTCTCCCATTTCCTCCTTCCATTTCTTGCTATCATGTCCTTTCTCAGCTAATAACATACATACTACCACAACACAAGCAAAGCAAATCAAAATATATATACGAGAGAACTGAAACTAATGATGTTACTTCAATACATCTTCATTCTCACAAACAAAGAGATATTGTCTTGCAGTAGCCATTAAAGTTAATATTTTTTAGGTGCTTTAGTGTACCAATAATTAAATATTTTTTACTACCATTTGGCTTTATTAGTTTATTTTAATATTAGTTTTATTAGATGTATGCAAGGATGCAGATCTCTTCAATTCTGGGACTTGTGTTCAATATAAGCGAAGAGGTCAAGACATCACGAAAAATTGTGCTGATCTGGATGACTCTTGCAGCTGGTCATATCTCTTATAAAAAAGCCCAGGAGAGATTTCTATATTTAGAGGCTCAGAATAACTTTTTTTCCTGTCCTTCAGCAATTTACTTTTCCTAGGCTTCTATTTTTCTTTAAATAGAAACCAGCAGACTCTGCTCTTACATATTGACCTAAAATATGACATTTTTGTCTGCTTTTTTTTTTTAAGTGAATCGTGTAGTTCACCTGATCATGATTTTACCTTGCATTCATAGTTTTTTTACTGAATACACTTGATGAAAATGTTTCAGTTCATCACCTATTGAGAGCTCAGATAACAATTGTGTATTGGAAGAATGAAACCAGCATAGGCTCTGTGAGCTCGTTGTGGAGCTCTGTTAACATCTGAGAGTGTATTTATGGCTTCCTACATTTCCTGTTATAGTAGTGGATTGTTGTTGGGTCTCTCATTCATTAAAGCACTCTCTGCTTAGCATTTCTTGCTGCTTGTCCACCAAATTACAGTATTGGGAGAACTCAACCTTGAACAGAAAGGCACAGCTTGTTTTAAACTGAAAAAAAGGAGATTAAATGTAATCACATAGCTTGTTCATTACTGTCAGAAAGTTTAAATACTGGAAGTGTTATGAGTATTGTTAATTGTTTCTCCTGATCTTTTTTTTTGTATGTTTTCCCTATTTGATGTGGTTAGTTTGAAACATTTTAGCCCATCTTTTTCTTGTAGAAGAAATCTGAACAAAGAACTTATACTTGTATTGTTGCATTGTTCCACTTCTGCTTCACTCCCCTTCACATTATTTGGTTTTTTTAATCCCTATTATATCATTCCTTCAGAGGAAAATAACTGGAGGAAATGTTCTCCTTTTATTCTTCCTTGGCCATGTAATAAGAGGGTGTTTAAAGACTGGGCAAGGAAGAACAAAGAAGATATTGTAACAGTAGGAAAGTCTTATTCAGATTCCTAAATGAACAGAGAGAATCAGGCCAAGACTTTGTTAACATTTTCCATCACTTCTTTTTGACCTCAGCTTTGAATCAGAAAACACCACCTGGATATACTGTCTGCAGTGTATCCCAAAATAAACACTGCCAGTTACCACACACTCAGGGGATTCCCTTACTTTTGGAAGTGGAAACAAAAGCAATAGCAAGTGCAGAGGAATTTATGTGGTGCTGTAAATCTTCTGTTCCCAAAGTCTGGAATCCTCACTATGACATTATAGCCATGGTTACTGATTACCCAGTGTTTTGTAGCTAGGGCAATTGTCAGCCTCGAGGCAGAGTTGTATTAGTTTTGTCTGATTCTTATTTACGTTGACATTTTGTAGCCCATTAAATATAGTCATTACAGATTAGATGTTGTCTTTTAGCCAACATCTACAGCAGGTGTGGGTAGATGTCCACACAGCCCCAGAAACAGAAAGGGAATTTCTTTAGGAGTTCACTGATATAACACTAAAATTCAATCTGAGATGGTTCCTAGGCAGTGATTCTATTATAAGACTTAGGCAACAGAAGTGCAACTGAGGGGGCTTTCAGAGATCCACATTCAGAAGACATAGTCAAATAAAGGCCAAACCTTTCCTAACTTTCTTAGAGTCTGAAATGGAGTAGCAACTAGATATGGAGGCAAATATGCCTGTAAGTAAGTAAAATTCTACTTTATACTTGGCCTGATCATGTAGATTTCCTCCTTGATTTTTTTTCTATGGGATCTTAAATAAAGTCTTCGAAAAGACTATGTGATTGGAAATAGTCTGAATGCACTTAACTGCATGATTCTGCCAACCCTTTGTATAACATCCCTCTGATCAGGGAGCTCAAATTAGAGAGTAAAAAATTGGAAATATGAGTCAAATGGGAAACCTGAGCTTTTCTCCCGGATTATGCAGGAAGAAAATTGCATCTTTTCTTCTGAGAGATTTACTATAAAATATGGTTCAAGACAACCTTCTTTCAGTTTTTCAGGCTACGTAGTTTTCATAGCAAAGTTGAGAATACAAAGACACGACTATTTCAGAAACTTTCAGCACAAGATACACACCTTGAATTCAGAAGTAGTTTGTGGTGTTGATCAGACACAGCCCAGGGACTAAAAGTCTCATCAAATCGTAACAGGGATTCAGTCCAGAAGATCTTGATAAATCTTGAAACCAGGCCAACAGAAACTGCAGGAAGTTCAAAAATAAAAGTACAAATTTGTGCACACAGGGAAGAGTAATCCCATGGAATAGTAGATGCTAGGAAGAGACACTGGGAAGAGATGCTGGTAAGAGACACACTAAGACACAAACTTGTGGAAAAGGTTTACATCATAGTCTTTGTGGAGAAGAATCTCTTTGCCTATCTCATCTGCTTGGAATGAAGCTTTACATTAAAAAAAAAACATTGCTTTAGCTTCTCAGCTGAACAGGGCAAGACTCAGTACAAAATATCCTTGTCCTTTTGCCTGTATTTTAACACCTTCTACTTCCTAGGCGTGTCTTCATACTTGCTAAAGTATATCTAGCCCCTAAGTGGAATACCTCCAGTAGAAGTCAGAAAGCAAAATCTCTCCCAAATCCAATTCTCATTATCTAGGTCTTGGAATCTTCTACTAAGAGCTTGTGAGATAGAGATTTAAATCTCTAAGTGCACAGAGGAAATGCATATACTCAGTATACTTATGCATACGTAGGTGAATGTCTCTTGGTGTCTCCCACTGGGCATATTTCATTTTGCATGAGATAAATTTTTATTCAGAGAGCAAGAGTGACCCTCTCAGCCTAATGATTTCCATTTGTGATACGAAAAGATGTGGTTCTTCTTTCTGCTCTCAAAAGTCATTGCAAGAAAAAGTGAACATCCTTAGAAGGAGAGCCTGAGAGCACACTTAAAAATATGTTAAGGCACAGCAACGAAGACACAGTTCTGGGGGAAAAGTGAGATATAAAATCCATCAGTCAGAAGAGGCACTGAATCTCAGCCCTTCTTCACCTGAATTTATTCCTTTCATTCTGGACTGCTGCATCGGAGAATGACACCACCCACTGCTTCTGGCCCATTTGCAAATGTAGCCTAAACGTGAAAGAACTGTTTCTGAAATTCAAAAGTGTAGTTGACATTTTTTCAGTCAACTCTAACTGCATTTCACTAACAAATGTCACAGCATGCTGCTTGAACAGCCTTGTTTTATGAAGGAAACAAGCAGAGCCATCATGCTTAGCAACCTCAGGAACAGGGATGTAAAAAGAAAGCAATTTCTGTGCCTCTATGTGAAAGCTACATGATAAAGACTGTCCATGTCACTCAACATACAATCTATAAATGTGCCAACACTCAGATTGACAAGGGACAGTATTTAGCAGTCCAGTTAATATCCTAAACTGGCAGAGAAGGGGTTAAAAGAGCCCCAGTACAAGTATTTCTCCTTCACCCATACTAGTGGCATCTCTAGGTCAGAGATGATGTCTTTAGAAACACCAGTGACTTCTGTTGTTTCTCTCTATGTTAATCTTTAGGGTATGGACATTATTATCACCTCAGAGGGTATAAGTCATGTCAGTCACACAGTATATCAATCTAAATATTTCTAGAGAAGAAAAACATACTTCCGTGTATAACACTTTGCCAATATAGCTAGGGATTTCAACATAGTCTTTTATCAAAACACACACATTTCTGTTCTCTTAGCTAACTCACAGAATGAAGGCAACAGTCTTTTTTTTTTTTTCCCTTTTCTTCTTTCTCTGTGCTAGATGTTGCTAGCAATATGTTACACTGACTTTGAAGAAATCTGTAATAGTAAATACTGTGGTTTCATCTAATATTTCACCTATGAAAATACTGCATAAAATGGAGTTCACATAAAAGATACCAGGGTCAAAGACCATTGGAGTAGGCATTGTAGATCCATTACAATACACTACCCACAGGCAGTGATTATTTATTGGAATATGTTATGAGTCATGGCAATTCATAACACTACGGTCGCTGGAAAATTCCATTTTCCACTCTGAGCCAACGTTAGGATTACAGTACATACATTTTGATTAACTGAGACACAAATGCATCCCAGCAGTTACAGAAGAGTTGTTTCCTTTCTTTCCTAAAATTGAGAGATACTTATTATTTCCAGGAAAATAAATAAGGTCATGTGGAATGAAGCATTTACAATTCTTGGCAGGACACCTGAAGTGAATAAGACTGTACATGAAAGCTTATTTGACTATCTATTTAGTTTAATTTTAAAGATTTCAGTCTTATCATTCATGATTTATGCACAACATGTACTGCCACTTGCTGGTCTGTTCTATAAATACCTTCATAATTTGAATTAAGATTATCTGTTATCTGTGCTTGGTAGATGTATTACAGTTTTGTACTCACTTAAAGTTTCACCAAACCATAAAGCCTTTTTTGCATTTTAGATTTAGCTAAAAATATTCACCCATTAAAATAGCAATCATCATTAAAATTAGTTCCCTGATTCTACTGATTAATTTCAAGCAACAAGCAAGGTTTCTGAAAATTTACAATTAAACATATTTTTAGACAAAACCTGACAATTTTTTAAAAGTCTAGAGAAGCAATTATCTGGCATAAAAATCTGCAGGACACAATTAGAGAGAAGAGGAAATAATTTGAAATAAATACATATATTAATATAGATGTGTCATAAGAATATTGCCAGAGGCAACACAGTGGTGCTGCTAAAAAGTTTTAAATGAGTATATTTAAGACCTTTCCAATTCTGTCCAGACAAATGTTAATCCTTCTATAAAGGGGCCATATTGTTCTTTTGTGAATATATAGTTTTTGGTTAAACAAGATTCAAACTTTTCATCTTCTATCACCTCTGTAGTTCCACCAAGACAAATGCAAGTATTAGTCTTAGGAAATGCAAGATAAGGGTTTATAATTACATTCTGGTAAATAGGCATATTTAGTCACATGAATAATTTTAATGTTATGTTCACTTTTGACTGTTGGTAGAGGGAAGGCAATAACCTGTTTTCTGCATCTGTGAGACAGAGAATAAAAAGTGGTGGAGCCAAGTTACAGTAAGAACTATAGCTTGTGTCCATTAGGAAATGTTAAATCATTGGCACAGACCACTCAGAGAATTTGTGGAAATGCCATCACTGGAGATCTTTAAGATAAGTTAGGCGGTAAAAGGTTATAGCTTGATGCCTTTATTCAGTCGATCTAAGTATCACACAAACGTTCTGAAAAGCTTTTAAGAGTTATGTAATGTTTTTTTCACATAAAGCCATAGAGTGTCTTGTATGTTTTTTCAACATTCATCTTCATTTATAATCAGAAAAACTTGGGATTTGAGTCTTTATTATTTTTAATTTTCCTGTTTTCTTTTATTTGATTACCTGAGTCTATGAGGAGGCCTAGGGTACTTTTCTTTTTCTGGGGGGGGGGGGTGGCTAGAGGGAAGAATTCCTCATGTCCTAGGGTCCATCAGTTGGTATCTATTAAACTAGAAAACCTCTTGAATGTCTCTGTCTTCTAGTTTGTCACATATAGCTTCTAAAATATGGTCTTCCTGTTTACCATTTAAATTATGCTTAAAAGTCAACTGCAGTAATACAAATTCTAATTTTAAGTCTGAAAACAAGCCAAAGCCTCTAACTGCCAAGTACTGTCATAGTTTAGGAAATATTAACATGGGTACAACCTTACACTTTGGCACATTCTAAAACTTTTTTAACAGTAGGATGATACTCAAAAGAAAAATGTAATGGCATATATTTTTAAATTAAGGATTGACATCATTCTTATGTTATGGGGGCAAGGGGAAGCCCTGCATAGGCCAACAGATTTTAATTTTTTAATTGGAAAGAACAAGATGTCTCTTTATGTGGACATGAAGCTCATTGCCTTCTCTTAAATAACCTGTGTGCCAGACAAGAATTTAATCTATTTATCACCTTTTAAATTTTTTTTATGACTTTATTGCTCACGAACATTGAGCCCCCTACAGTAAACCCTGATTTCCAGCAGCAGAACAAATGAAAAAAACAGGCTGCAAGCACCACAGGAAGTGTTATGGGGCCCACGAACGAGTATTTGTAGCCAAGTTTGTGAGTCAAGGAATTAAATATTGTTCAGCTGACAGTACCTGCACATGCAGTCATAAAATATTGGTGATGGACTTAAATTGCAAAAAATAGCAGTCTACAGGCTGTCACAGGTGACCACTGGACAGTAAACACTCCTGAAATACCATCCTTGAGCCTTTTATATAAAGAGTGGTGGTAGATTTTTTGAAAGGGTGCAGGACAAACTTGTAACAGACTGTTTTGATGTGTCAGGGCAAGACAGAAATAATTAACTGGGACCTACCTGTACAAGGAGTGCATTGTGCAGAGCTAACAGCTCCCTCTTTGTCCTTCTGCACACTGCACGGATAAACAGGAGTGACTTAAGCTCTAAGAAACAGCTCCAAAGCCTCCTGAAGCCAAGAGACTCATGATCAGCTCCTTGATTTGGCTCAGATCCTCTGCATGCATTGTACCCACTCAGTAAAAACCTGTCCTGAACCTTCAGAATAAGCAAACACAGGGCCCTGGTTGATACCTGCCTCAGCTCCCAGCATGCTGTATAACAAAATGTGGCTTCCCTTTTGTTCCATATTTTGTGACAAGGACTAGCATACAATAAACATACAAATACTTCTGTCTCCATTCTCTCACTATCCAGCAAACAAAGCAGGTCCTGTTCATTCCTCACTCTGTTGTTCCCCTACAACATTCCCCTGATCCACATCCTCATATTTAGCAGATAAAGGAGATCAATACAGCTGAAACATATTTAGCTCATCAATCAAGAAGATGGAAGGGCCTCATGGGCTATATTGCTGCTTCAATTTATGGAAAAGACAACAAAATTCCCCCTCCCACTGTAAGAGAAGGAGCTCTGGTCTGCTCACAGCTCGCTGTCACCAGGTTTCTATGCAGGGAAGCCAAAGGCAGCATTTCTCCCTTCTGCATGACCACGCATGGTGAGGGCTTATAATTAATATGATTTAAGCAGATAGTGCATGGATACATTAATCCAAAAATTACCCATAAAGACTCACTTCTGGGTGAGAACGGTTAGTACATTCTCCCAGCCATTGGAATAAGAGAAAAGTCTATATCCATTCCATCAGACTTCAGCCATGTAAAAGTAATGCTACTGTTTAGGCAACTGCCTGTGTTCGCACTGCAGCTGAAGGAAAAGGAGCATGTTTTTGCCCAGGTGTATAATACCTGTTTTGGTAGTAGATATATCACTTTCTCAAGATGTCTACTTCTCTCCAAAGACAATAAGGGCTCCTGGAAGACAAGGCTGGAAAAAGGCCCTGATTTCTAGATGGTGCAAGATAAGTCAAATGAATTCTGCCAACAGGCTGCTGCTGCTATAAATCACAGCATGCTTGTGCCCAGTCCCACACCGACACAGCTCTCTCAAAGCAGCTGTAAGAAGTGACAGCAGCCTGGCAAGATACTAGACTTAAATGTGAGCAGATAAGAAGTGAGATGCAGTGATTTTGAACTTGGAAGAAAAAAGAGGAAAATATGAATCATCCATTTTATACAGTATATTATACCCTTTATGATTCAAAGCAACATTTGTGTGACACCCCCCCACAGAGGGTAAATTTCAAATAGGTTCTCTCAAGATGCTTTTCAGACATGTAGTAAAAGTGTTCTAGTATTCATCTGAAATGCAATACTGCCCCTCTATTTCAGTACTTCTTTAAAAAAAAAAAACCAAGCAAAGCAGAAACCAGTTAAAAAGAAGAAAATTTCTTACAAGATTTTGGTTGCTTCTAAGCATCAAAAATAAGGAAAAGTTGTTATTTCAGTAAGATTTCATGATTCTCTGCTTTAAATCCTGGACAAAAAAAAGATATAGAGGTAGTATGGGGGGTGAGGAGAAGAAAATTCTGAACTGGTTAAGGATGTAGATTTAGGTGGAACATTTTTGGATTTATGACAGGTTTTATGTGTGCTTTTTATGGTTTTTATGGTTCACCATTCACAGTTTCCCTTTCATAAGCATTAATCTTCTAAAATACCTCAAAAATGAATGGACACATTACCCGTTTCTATGCATCGTGAGTGACCATTATTATCTATCTGCTTCATAAGGAAAGTTTGGCAGTACTAACCCTTTAAAACAAAGGAACAGCAGACCAGACTCAGACAAATGTTCAAATGCCAATAATGGCTAAAAGCAACATTATTGGCAATGAAAAAGAACTAATGAAGGGGTTTGTGATTGAGATGTAAATAACCTTTTTGTTCTCTCTTGCTTTCTGTTGTTCAGTATTTTGTGAACAGAATTAACTAGGCATATTTGAAAATCCTAGGAGAGAGGCTGTTTATTGATCATGGTTAGTTCTTCTGCCTGCCATGCTTGCAGTGCTCTGAAATTCATGCTTAAATTTGCATGAACAGAGATGATTGGCCTATGTAATGATTAATTGAGTATTATTATTAATTTGGAAAACATTTAATTAAACTTTAAAGGAATTTGTAATAAGATATTAATGGCAATGGATATATTCAATGGTTTCAATATGTACTGATTAAGTTCCACAAAAAATTGCGTCTATAAGGAGACAGAGATAAAACTAAATAGGAAACTGTCAACAACAGCTGCTCAAGTCTATGTTGTTATTTTAGACCTTCTTCGAGATCACATTAACTAGGTTGAGTTATATGAACTCTTTATATAATATTTTGTAGCACATACCAAAATCATTTATATTACTTTTTTATTATTATTTAAAAGAATGTGGTTGTAGGAATTGATTCCTCTCCAGGAGCTCAGATTCACAGAATGCCAGGATGATATTTCTCCCCTTTTCTCTTATTATTATACACAAAAGGAGGAATCTTGGTTCAGAAAGATTTTCTTTCAGGGACATGGAAGATGAAAATCCAACTGGTGGACATCCTGTTCCTCAACAGCTATGTCTGCATCAATTTCACACACACAACAGAAAAGAAATGCTGAGAGACCTCTTCAAATCTGGCAATGCAGCAAAGCTTCTGGAATGTCAACCAAAAGTGTTTGCAACACACAGATTATCAAACTAATTTTGAGCTCTAGGAGAACTTCCAGACTGACAAATGTAACCTTAGCTAGAAAATCAGACACTTGTGGTGAACAAAACTAAAAATATAGGCTAACTTGAAACAAGATCTTGTCTTTTGAAAATGATGTAAATTGTCAGAATTTATTTTAATTTCACTCTAGCATGAGAAAAACACTAACAAAAAAATCAATGATATAAAGAAAAATGTGAAATTAAAACTTGTGTTCTCCCTGATTTTCAATATGATTTTGAATTTGCTTTGCATGAAGTAAAGTGCAAGTATTTCAGTAGGTTAGAAACATTATTTCAGATCCAGAATAAAAAAATAAAACCAACCAAACAACAATAACAAACCCCTACACTTTTCTAAAAACTTGTGTTGAAAGATGTGTAATCCTGGTAGTTTTTCGTTTGTTTTTTTTGTTGCTGTTATTTGTTTGATTGGGGTTTTTATGTGTGAGCATTTGACATTTTTTAGTAGTCAAGAAGGGAGAGTTCTTAAATAAAATAGATATACTTTAAATGTTTTTTTTGGCAGCACTTGGCATTAAAAAAAGGAATCTTGAAGTCAGCAAAGAAAGATACTCTTCCAGAATACATGATATGGGGCCAAATGTGCTAATTTCTCTTCCTTTCTGAGTTAAAAAAGCCAGCATGTCCTCTCATCTCCTGTATAGTGTTCTACAAACTCCTCCCAGGCAAGCTAACAGTAGTTTGATCCATCCATTCTTAGCAAAATATAAGAATAATCAATAAAATAAAAATGCAACACAGTCCCAAAAAACATTGTATAGAGAACTACATAAAACTTAGATAAAATAAAAACTTTTTTTTTAACCAGTGTCATGTTAATTTAAATAAATGGTTGAACCCATGAACCTTTACTCCCATCTCCATTCCTTAGAATATAGTTAGAATTTTTCACCCCTTTCCAACAGAAGCAAACTAAAAGCCAAACCCATTCCGGAAAGCACTTACAATATCTGCTTGATTTTAAGCTATGGTTCAGCAAATTTAGGCACTCAAAGGGGCAGAATAGTACTTAGGGGGATTTTCTGAAACATTAAAGTATCTTTCTCTCAGGAAGATATTGATGAGCATCAGATTCAATTATTACCTGCATAAATATATGAGAAGATCCTCTGCTTTGTGAAAAATATTTTGATTCTCTTATGAGTTTTCAGATTCACACTTCTATGAGCAGTCAACTGTCTCAGAATCTGTGTCTCTGATCCCTAGGTCTAGGTGAGACCAGTAACTCCAAGGCATGTGAATAACCCAGACTCACATGAACCATTCTGCTGAAAGCAACAAAAATGAAACAAATGCCCCAAGGCAAAACCCAAGAATAAACTCCTCCTGCCATCAGAAGTGCTCTGGGAAAGAACATTCTCTTCTCGATGTCTTTGTAGTGCTAAAATTTGTCCATCAGTTTAAAACAAATTTTACTTCTATTTTGCTCTAATCCCTTGGTAAATGACTGCCCTAAGCACTTGTACCTGACCAATATCTGCACTTCTTTAAAAACATTGCTTTTTGAGCAGCATTTTTCAGCTCTGAACATGAAAAAATTTCCCCTCATTTCTCCATAACAATCTTTCAACTTAAAACAAATCTTCATCACAAAAAGTATTTCTACTATAAAGGAATGAGTGCTTCATTTCAGTCTACTGTTATCCTTGAAGTTGGGTGATAGCAGCACTTCTCTTTGTGCCAGTGGACTTTCATAAAATTAGTAGCTGGTGATGCCTCTTATGCTTTACTATTTACATGTGCCAAGTCTGCACTCTGGATAACACCAGGCTTCCATTGCAGTGAAAATCTCTCATAAAATATTCCATCAAGTTTTATTTTCTGAGAAAGTTATTCAACTTGGCTTCATTCATTACAAGGTTTGTAGAGGTCAGATTACATAAAAAGCACATGCTGAATAGACACCATGCAGAAAAAGTGTTTTCTTGAGATTACTATATTAAAAAAAAAAAAACCAAAAAACAAACAAAACCATGCAGTGAGAAACAATGTTTAAATAAGGTCATGTTACTAAGTAATGAACAGATTTAATGTTTTTCTTTTGGAATTCAGAGATCAGCTTCCACTTTTTCTATTATTTCTCTTAACAATTTTCTGTCTCTGTGAAGATTTTCAAAGAGAGAGCTGTCTGTAATTGATCAGTCTTCTTAACAGCAATATGAAATGCCTACAGAACTCTTTTATTTCAGGGGTATTAGTCTAGTATGGAGGAATCCCTTCTCACAGTCCAACACACATATGCTAGCAAGCAAAATTTTGCTGTTGGAGCAGAAAAGCTGTGCAGATATCAGATTTCCATATGGGGAAAATGAGAAGATGAACTGTTAGTATGGGAGAAATTCTGCTAATGCTAATCTTATTGCTGTGAGCCTACTTGGCAATAGTGTAAGTGTATCCAGAAGAACCTCCAGGCAAATCCTGGTTGTGGACAAGTAAAGAATTCCACCAGCTGAACAAACTGAAGGTAAGTGAAGTACAGCCTGTCTGAGCCATGTGCCTGGGAGAGCAGCCGTGTAACTGAGAAGGGATTTTCTCACCTGATGCCCTTGCTGAATCTCTGCCCCTCTCCTTGGATTTGCCATTTATGCTGTCTTGGAAACAGAAAAGAAGCTGTAAAATGCAACACCAGGTTTGTCCTTTGCTGTTGTTTCTGCCTTTACATCCATCTGGTTCTCAGAAACAACCTAATTCTCTCACATTCCTGGAAGTGAATGGATCCATCTGTTTAATAGGAGAGTGAGTCAGCATGAGAGTTCAGTATCTGCACAAAGGACCCTTAGAAACTGATATGAAAAAAACCAAATCATGTTTGCAAATTATATTACATTTCATTGTTATAGCAGAGGGAAATATCTCCATTTCTTTCAAACACTCATCAATACATTTTATGCTGATAATTTCGGTTTAATCTCAGCACTTCTGCAATGAGTTCCACCACATTTGATGTATATGACATTTTCCTTCAAAATTCGTATGGATGTACCTTGGAGATACTGATTTTTACCTTGAAACAGTTTAACATTCAAAAAGGTTCATTGAACCCTGGAAAATACATCTGCTCTTTCTCTGCTTGTGATGTAGTTTGAAGCCATCAGCAAATACTCTTCCTCCTCCATGAACAAAGCATCAATGTTAAAATCTGACAGGGAGAGTCATCAAGCAAAGGGACATAACTTTCACAATCACTAGTGTTCATCAGTTCTAGAAGATCTTAATTTAGGTTGAAGACAACCTCACTGGATAAAGGCACAGAGAGAGCTATGGTGCTCTTTTTGGCAGATGAGTACCACCTGTGATTTTACAGCAGCAGATATCTCAACTGTATCCACAGTGGCGAGAAATTAAGTTACGATTGTCTGAGAACAAACAGTCCTGAAATAAGCAATTCTATGTAAACCCGGCAGTTGGTTATTTTGCATCTTTAGTATCTGGCTGGATTTACTTTCTAGCTCTATTTCTACTTATATCTGCTATTTATGTTTGGCTGTGCTCTGTCCAGGTCTGACAAAACAAGTTAATTTTGGCTACTGAATGCAGAGATAGGTGCCAAACCGTGAAGTTCCTATTAAATGGTATGCCAGCATGACTGATTCATATATGGATCTCCATGTAAATATGAATATATTGCTTACTACCATGCAGTCACTTAGCTGAATTAATCTACTCTAGTTCAACTTTCAAACACTTTTGTTAGAGAGCAAGTTATCTGTGAGTGGGGTATCTTCTAAAACTCAATTCCATGCAACTTTCTAAATAGACTTCTACTCATCCCTTTAAGAAATAGAGGACTAAAGTAGAAGGTTACAGGTCTGATCCAATGCAAGGAAATTGCCAGGTTTATTTATATCTGTAGTCAAACAATTAGTCTTTAAATAATTTACCTCACAACAGAAAAAGCCATTTTCAGAAACAGCAATATGTTTCTGGAAGGCACTGGTTTCCTGCATGGCTGCTGCAGCTTTCCACTCCTCTCCACTTGGCCTGCCCCACACACAGAACACTTTTATTTTCAGCACTGGATGGAACAGCACAGAAACTGCCAAGAAGAAACACAGCTGGAAGAGACTGGTCAAACCAGGAGAAGCAGTAAAGTGTCTAAATCATTTTTCCTTTTATCCCTGTTAGTGAGCTGACACTGTTTATATGTACTAGTCAGATATAGTAATACTCATTTGGTTATTTTCATAGAGGGAAATGTCTATTTAGTGCTGATTTAATGCCATTTAGGGTGGTATTTAATATTCTACTCAACATGACAGTGGTGTAATGCCGTTCCAAAACAACAGTACTTACAGACTGGTAAAGGAGAAAGCAGACCAATTTCAATTGCTGGGTCTACACATAATCTCCAAATAACAGCCCATTTATTACCAGTAAGATTAAAACTCTCCCTTTCCATTGTATCCCATGGAAGGCAAAACTTCAATGTGAACAGAAGAGGATCCACGAGCCTGGATGAGCAAAACTGCATAGGAAGAGCAGCACACAACAGTGCTAAGCTGTGGATGTCAAACTGTGAACACACGAGACAATTCCTAGAAACAAATTAGCCCTTTTACCTACAAACTCACACAAAATGAATCAGAGCTACATTTGTTGTACTTTCAAACACTTACCTCTCCAGACACAGCATGTTTCTTTTCCACGTTTTCAAATGCACAACCTGGTCCTTTGTATGCTGCAGTCATGGTGTGATTTGCTCCAGGTTTGTGCCTCAAGCTTCATCTCTCTGTCCATGTGTGTGCATGGCCCCACTACAGATTTCAAAGCTATAGTTATTTCTTTTTATTCTCTCTTAAATATGAACACCATCGCCTTGTAATGCCAAGGTTTAATTTTCACTCATTCAAATAGTTTTCTATTCATGATTACTTTGTGGGATTGCTGGTTTGGTTTTTTTTTTTTCCTTGAGGCAAATAGATGAAAAGTGTAATCATTGTATGTATATATTTTTATATATATACATATGGGTATATGGGTGTACATGCGTGTATATGTGCAGATATCCATATACTTGTGAGCCAGCAGGAACTGGGAGATCAGAGATTGTGCTTTACAGCTGTGAGACTAGCACTTTTATAATTAATAAGTCTTGGGACAGATTGTAATCTGGGCAAGAGAGGAAAAGAAGCCTTTTACTATGCCTTGATAAGGGACTGCTCACAGGTGAAAAAACAAGGATTTATAAAATGAAAGGGTTGGAATTTCTTTGTATTTTTTTCCTACCATGTGTTTGCAAGAGCTTGAGATGTCTGGGTGAACACCCTCCACACACAAATTCCTGTGATATTCAACTCATGCAGTTATTTGACTCTGTCCCAGTCCGGTCCAGTGCAGTCAGAGGTTTGCCTGATGACTACTGCACAAGCCATGTGCCTGGCACCCTAATGGGGAAACTGTCCAAACTGGGAATAGACGACTGCCAGTCAAATGCAGATAATTAATGTCACAGAGAGTGAAGCAGAGATTAACAAAGAAATCAGTCGGCTGGATCCTGTCCTAGTGTTTACTAATGACAAAACCTTTGCCGCATCTTGGACATTTTATTTTATTTTATTTTTTCCCAGAACAATCCCATTCTCCAGGTTGTTGTTACTGCTCTCTAAGATGGGCTTACACAATTACTTCATACAGATTAGAGCTGTGTGATCCCCTCTCTTCCTGATTTATTTGGACAGATCCTTCAACATTTACATCATCAGTATGGATTTTCATGTTGTGGTTTAGGATGGCTTCTTTTCTACCAGTGTTTCTTCTTTAAAAGTGTGACAGGATACCAGAAATCTGTATGTGCTCTAAGAGAAAGGTAATAAAATATGTATACTTGTTTATTTTGTAGTATTATTATTGTTATTATTATCGTTGCTAATAATTTTATTTTATTTTGGCATTTGACCCCCTCTTGCTCCCAGACTTGTGCTCACGTTCAGTTCAAGAAAATGCTGACTGTCAGAAAGGGTGTTTAAGCATGAGTTTAACATTAGCACGTCTTTAATTCCTTTGGGCATTCAAAATTGAAATTGTGTTTAAGTATCTTTCTGATTGGGACATTAAATCTCTCTTTTCATTTTGCTTTCTGCAGCCAGCCTTTGCCTGTACCCAAGGCATCATTTGTGCTCATTTCTATACTACTCTTTAAATATTAGATTTCTAGATTTACCCAGAGAGACACAAGCATACAAGAAACTGAGCAGGTCAATTTTTGTTTAGATTTCAATGAATACCATATATGATAATATGCTTAAGGGGTTTTTTTTTAAATCTACTGATTTATTTTTAGTATGTGATGAAAAAGGTTTTCAATCTAGTCCAAAAAATGCTTTGTGGGTTATATTATTCAACAGAAAATTTCTCATGCTATCAGAAAGAAAATGACCCTGTGCAATTTGATACAGTTTTTGTAAGATCACAGTAATTACAGAAAGAGTTCAGTTTTGAATACCCAAAGGTTAGAATACATGCTGGAGCCACTGGTAAAAGCCTCAGGAAACCTTTTGTTCACATTATTTAACCAGAAACCTATTTTTAAATATAGGTGCCTTTGTTTGAAAACACCATGACTGAAATCTCTGTCTCAGACAGAGAGATGCCTTGAGTGGGATTCACCTGACCCCTGAAAGATCTAAACTGTAGATGTCTAATAATAGTAGGTGAAATAAATTAATTCCTATAGTCTACTGAGACAGATTTTAAGTATACCAAATGTTAATAATTTCAACAAAAATTGCTTAATGAAAGGAGAATGGAATTCAGCCTGGGGATACTCAGGTTCTAAGTATTACAGACACAATAAAGTGACTTTCTGTGCCATTACGTTTTTCATTTATGATTTTTACATAGTGGTGCTTTCCTATGCTGTTCCCTTAGACATTACTTCAGTTTGGGTGTTCTGTTTACATGACTTCAGCCTTGTATATCTGAACTAATCTTTTGGGCTCCCTCTTTATTCAGTACGACTGAGAGGCAGCTCTGAGCTCTGGAGGTCCCTGACCCTCTCCACTACAAGCTGAGGATGCTTCTGTGTCTAACATAGAAAATATGTTAAAATTCTACCCTGAATGTCAAATATTATAGACTTAAGTAAATAATTATCTAACTACTATTAAGAACGTCACAGGTAGTAAACCTTATTTTTTAGCAGATTTGGTGATTTTAGTTCTGTTTTTTCACCATCCTCAGTGTGAATCTGACCTTCCACACCTATTTTTTAATGATCCTGTATACTGCACCAAATATAGTGTGATCATAGTCTGTTGTCTGGCAGCTGCTCTAGAGAGATTTATAAGTGTTTCACTGGTATACCCGGGTTTTCAGTCAATCTGAGAGTGTGCACACTGCGTAACTAATGGCAGCAGTTTCCTTTCCTCTCACTCTCTGCTGGATGCCAGCCCAGGAGCAAACAGCAACTTGTGCCAAGTTTCAGGGACATGTTCCCGAGTTCAGAAATCTCTCGTACACCTGTCCTTTGTTATTACAATTCACAATATGCATTTCTTCTTCCAGCTGTCCTCCACCATGCTGGCATGTGTTGTTTTGCATAGCAGACCTCGGTTAGATTTTCAGTTGCTGAAATAGAAGGCACAACAGCAAGAGATTTATTTCAGCTTGGTATGTCTCCGTGGTTTACTCTGCTCTCTAAGAATCTAGGCACTCTGCAGTTACCATTACTTGCCCACTGTGCTCAGGTAGAGAAAAAGAATGGATAATTCTGAATCATCTGCTCAGAGGGGCTTTGGGTTGGCTTTGCTGGTCGGGACTGTATTGCTTGTTTTGAAGAAAGAACGAAGGAAGTGGGTTTTGATCCTGTACATGTTTTCAGTGGTCTTGAAGGCAATTCCCTTTGTATTCAATCCAAGACAAACTTGGACCTTAAGGTAGGAGAAGGAATGGACCAGGGAAATATTAATATTACCTGACTCTAGAGAGGTAGAGTCCTTCATACAGAATATCCATTTCAGGAGACTGTATTTCTCCATTGACTTCACAATGGGACCTAAGTTCCTATATGTGGCGCTTAGATGCTTAAAAATAGTTAGATATCTGCTCTCCACCAAATTACACAACTTACTTCCTTGCAGTGACCACAGCAGTTAGCCCTTCACCTGTTAGCCTCTTGCTCCAGCTGCAGTTATGCTCCACTGAAATTCTATGGGAGGTATATGTAGGAAGATAAACAGTGAATTTTGGTTCACATAAAAAACATCACTGGAAACCAATGAAGTGTCTAGTCTATCTTGGAATTTTTATTGGAATGCTGAAGAAAAATTACTTCAAGGTTTATGGATTAAAATTGGTAGTAATTCATCATTATTTTATTTGGATTTCTTTTCTTACCTGCTATTATGATGCTATGCATGCACACCTAGACATCTTATTCCGTAAGTTGAGTTTAGCAAAGTTTAAAAAGCCAATATTGTTGCCCGTCACAGATAGGGGACACTAAAAGCAAGTACAAATTGGAAGAGGAAGGAGGGACACAAGATTTGTTATTATGCTTTCACTTAAAAACCTTTGAAATTGTTCACATATGGGGCAAGCATGGAGGTGAATTCTGCAATGCAAGCATTACACTGTGTACCAGATAACAGGATTAACCCAGGATTTCATCTTTGGCTTTCTACCAGGCACAAAAGCTTCAAATCCTGTGAAAGATGGCAAAGAAAGCATGTCCTGCCTCTGCATCTCAGGGACGAGGGGAGCAGGCTAACAGGCTAGAGCCTTCTCCCAAAGAAGCATTGCCTCGGTGCTGTACAGATTGCTGGATTCATAGGTTTTCATGGTGAGAGGAGACCTTGTAATCACTTCATCTGTGAGGGGAGTGGGGTGTTTGTGTAGCACAGACAGCAATGTTTCACTTGGGAATGCCTCCCTCATTCCAGGCAGTGGGGCTTCTTCAAGGGCAGAGGTGTGGGTGACAGAGCCCTGTCCCAAGGTGCACAAGGACCTGGGATGGGGACAGGGCAGGAGGGCAACACCTGAGCAAAGGCCCCATTCCATCCTCCACATCACTGAGTGCCCCAGGCCCACCATGCCACTAGATAATGTCCATATTTTAGAAAGACACGGAATACTATTGCAAGCAAAGAACAAGGTAGAATATTTCATTTCTCCACAGAGTGATACTCAATACATTTTTCATCACTGTGAAAACTTGGTTTTCTTTATTGTTTGATTTTGTCTACCTTCATTTTCCAGCCACCAAAACTTGTCTCTGCCACTTGGAAATTCATCCCAGAAGAGAGATAAGAGCGCGTGAATTTAAAGTGAATTTAAAATGGTATGACCCAGAGGTATAATGTTAACTCCTATTCTTACTTTTATTAGTTTTTACTTGATTAAAAGTAAAACAGGCACACTGAAAACAACTTGAGAGAGTGTTTTGTCCATAGTTTACATAGGCATGGATGCCTTCAGCTTCTCAAATTCCAGGCTTCTTTAATGTTGACATGTGGGAAAAGAGTCACTCTTACATCTTCCTAAAGCAGACTTGTTGCCTGTCACTCAACATCATATATTTTTTATCATATTAGCATATCAAAAGTAAGTAGTCTTCCTTGCCTGTGTTAGGTGCCTCAGATCCATGAAAATCTTTCTTCCTAATTGCTTCATGAGTGACATGCTGCTGTGAGTTTTTTTATTTATTTAAATTTGGTGATAACTACAATATAGGTCACAATACATCTGCTAAAGGTATAAACATTTAATGACATAAACATTTTCCATTTCTATGCATGTTGTAAGTGAGCTGTGCAATGTAACACTGGTTAACTGGTGGGCCACTTCCAGGAAGAAAGCTAACAAAGAACATAAATCCTACTTAGAAAACTTCAGTGAGAAAACTCTGTTGGACCTTTTGTATCAGAAAGATTTTTAGTAAAGTGAAGGAGGATAGCTGCCTTGATACATTTTGAAATAGCAATAAATTTCTTAATGCATATTTAAGTGTCTTCTGAGACTGATATAGAAAAGGAGAGGAAGATTGGTGGTGTCTGAGCAATGCTATCAAAAGGTATTATCCCTGCAAAAGGCATGTGTTTTGAGTACACATGCTGTTGCTCTGGGAGAGTTATATTTGATTCTCTTGTGTAGAATAAAATATAATGCTTCAAGCTGCTAAGCCACTAAAATTGCATTTTTTGGGGTTTTTTTTTTGAGGGGGGAGAAAGTATCTGTGATTTTAGGTGTTTTTTAACTAGCATATTGGACAGCAAAGGAAAAAAAGAAAGAAAAAAATCCATTGTAGGAAGTCAGACCATTTTATTTGATACAAAACCTTTTCTTTCTGGTTTACATGCTTTAACTGAAAGTTTAAATGAAGTTAATCAATAAGAAAGAAAAAGAGGAGCCATGGAGAAAACAAACCCTCAATAAAATCAAACAGATTTTGGTTTTCAACAAAGAAAAATCAATTCCGATTTTTTTTTCCTTCCTTTTCTCATTTTGGTTAGAAAGCCAGGAGAATTAAACTGCTATAGTTCAGATCAAACCAAAACAACATTTTGTTCTGATTTCCGTCTTGGCCAAGTGTCAGAAGCTGTTCATCACTTACAGTGCATAGCAATTACTCCACACCCCTGAAGCACACTGGCATCCAGGATTTCTCTCATGCAGCACTTGCCTGCCCCATGCAGCAGGGACAGGCTCCCAGCTACCTTAGCAGCAGGATGGACAGTGTGGGGGTTAAGATATGGAACAATTTGGAGCAGCAGGCTGCCATCAGCATGGTGTTTTTACAGGTTTTTCGATTTCTCAGCTACAGGTAGGACTTGTCGTCCACTCTTGTCCCAGACCAGCAACACCTCCTGGGAAGAGCACAGGATCTGTGCCAGGGGAAGGCAGAGCAGATGCCCCCCTGCACTGCCTCTCTCTCCTGACATCTCTCTGCATTCAGCCTGGATCCTGTTCTCTTTTCCTGAAATACTGTTTACTTGGCTGTGGAGGCCAGACATCTGTGGCCAAATTTTAGGCCATGTTTGCCTGAGACAGTCTGATTTCTGTTCTGTGTACCCCCATGTCATGAACATGCATTGCCCTGATTCAATATCCAAGAAGAAGGTCTTACCCTTCAATTCACAAAGTGTCAAACTAGGGAGTAGTTATTTTCCTACTCTAGGAGGAGAAAAAAAGCAAATACAATAATGTAGCTTTTCTAAGCAATGATTTGTATTGTAAGTCCTGTTAAAAGCAGCTGAAAGTTAACTGTTATGCCTTTCACATCCCTTTCCCTTTGCCACATTCTCTATATGTAATATATATTCAATATTTATGATGAAGCAATTCAGATCTTGAGAAAAAAAAAAGAATAAAAGAAAAATAAATGTAGTGGAGTTCAGTGTTAAACATCTGATATAATCCCACGAAGTACCTCAGTCCTGCTCCATGAGATTGCTATCATTTCAATTCTGGTACCCTTTTGAAGTGAGACTGATAACTGCATCAAATTCCATGGCACTTCCTTGAGTTTTGTAAACATGTACCAGGGTAAGGTGGCCAAATTCATTCCCGGTGGTGACCTAGGACAAGATGAAAACAGCAAGATATTTAAGTGTGGAAGGATTGTGCATTAATCCTCCCCAGCTCTTAGCTACCCCTACAAATAACTGCTATTTGATACAACAAAGATTCACAGATCCCAGTAAGCAGCATTACAAATGGAGACTCTGGGAGAAAGGCTATCTGGATTCAAATAGATAAAATGTTCCATTTCAAATTACAATACACATCTACTGCAATAATTTGTGTCAATCAAATCGTCCTAAAGAAAACAGTCAATATCAAATAAGATTCTATAGTCAATGGGCCACAGTCATTTCTGTTGTTGATCCACTGAGGTTAATAGAGTTGGAAGGGGGATAAATTAATAAGACATAATAGGGAAACAGTATGCCATCTGGAAAATAAATGGAGGAAATAGAGGGAAAATGCTAATCTAGCACATCCAGGGTTTTCAATTTCTCCTCTGCTATCTGCACTATCTAATGAGCAGCTGCATGAAGTTATCACTGGTTTTCAGGAAAACAGAATCCTATTTCAGGGCAGCCCACAGGTCTGAGCATTACTACAGCTCTAAAAGGCTCTCTTCCAGCTCATTAATTTCCCTTGATCTTACCATCCATTCCAGACTTAATAGATTCCTCTTTCCTTCTGTAAAAGGAATGGTGACCCAGGGAAACATTTCTCTTTAATGCACCCTGTGGCTTAGTTTTTTCAGACATTTCCTGGTCTCCCAAGGAAAATATTTCCCATAGACCTTTTACTCATACTACAATAACATATTCCCTTATGAGCTCTGAATCATCATCCTTTAAGTACACATTTTCTGATCTCTTTGTTCTACTTTCCCATAGACTGATGAAGAGACTAATTCCAAAGACTGTCTTCTTTTCTTTTAGTCAAGTTTTTCTATAGGTTCACCTGTAATTTGGTGGGTTTTCTTATATTTTATTCTCTGACACCCTGTGCAGTCCAATTACCTCTCTTGTATTCTGTGACATTGTTTTTTTAAGTAATAACAAAACTAATAGCATTTATAGAACTATATATACACATATACAATTCAGATTTCATGTCTCTAGATAGTCCAGAGTTGGTGTCTGTTTTATTATTCTCTATTTCTGTATAATTATTGTTGTATAGTTATGTGTCTACAAATATGCATGCAAGCCCAAGTAAATAGGGGTAAGGACAAGGTATTATCAAAAAATAGTACTAATGTCTTCTAATTTGGACATTATGCAAAGTAGAATACATAAAGTATCACATGTGACTAGAATCTCACAGAGATATCTTACAAAATTTAATAAATAATGGAAAGCAAGTGATTTTGCTAAAATGTTTGATAAAATCAACAAGGAAATTTCAGCTTTGGAGGAATTCTACATAAAGGTCCAGACCCTGGATATGAAATTCCAGAAATGACTTTTGATTTCAGAGGTATTCAGTTCTAATAGAACGTCTCTAAAACCTGGGAGTAAAGTGAGGTGTGACAGATGTACTGCAAACCTGAAGCTGTGGAGGCATTCACCCCAGATGACTGCAGAGACGTGGAGTGCAGCATCCACAGCTCAGCTGCTCCTCTGGGGTTGTAAGCAATTGAGAGGAATATGCATTTCTCTTTTAGGGAGCAATCCATCTGGCCTGGCATAACCACCTTCCTTACGGTGAGATCAATTTAGCCTTAATTCTTATTGACTATATTTTCTAGACCTCTGTTGGCTTAAAGAAATCCATGCCGACCAGATCAAACTTAATAAAACAAATCCCAACACTGAGTTATCATCCCAGTCTGTCTTAAATATAGAAGAATTATTTTGTAACAAAAATTGATATTAAAGGCAGCATGGCTTGCCTGGGCAGCGCAGGAAACAAGTCTGATGATTCATTAGGTGGTTTTCTCATCTGAATCAGCCTTGTCTACATGGTTAGGGAATGTTGTGATGAGGATAACATTATTTTCAGTTTAATTTTAATCATAGATGCTGAGCACATCTTTACAAAATTATGGAACAACATTCATGTAGAAGCAGTGATTTTAACATCAATTACCCGGTGAAGCTTTGTCAGAGATTAAACAATAAAATAATTTTCCCCCCTTTATATTTGATGGATATAACATGGCATCCATCTCCTTTCCTAAACTATGATACTGTTTTCCCACTGTGGTGTAATCCAACAGGCTTTCAGAAGTGAAAATCTTTGTGAGGTCTTAAGTGCTAAACTTACTTTATCTAATTTGGGAGTTCAGGAAATTCCACCTCTTATGCTGAAGTTTATGTTATTTTCATATAACTTGAAAAACAAAAACCTGAAAAACAACTGCCCCCAACTCTCTGTCCCCACCCCAATGACAATTTGGGTCTGAAATTTGAGGACCAATACTTTTTTTTACAAAGCAGTTTAGTACATTCAGATATGACATACCTGATCTTGAGAGATTTTACTTTAAAACCAAGCTGAATTTTATAATCAAGCCAATCTCTGAGACAGTTGAGAGGCTTAGGCTGCTCTGAATTATATTTGTATTCAATGGGCACATAAGTTTTCCCTGCTTCAAAGTAAGTCATATTACATTATGAACATTTATGTTATAGAGATGGCAGATGCCCCTTCAACCAACAGTTATAAATCAATCCTTCATTGGATTTTCCTGCTGAAGTTAATTCTGTGGAGGAGTTTTGCCAACCTGTACACAGTGAAGCAGGAGCCAAGGCAGCACAGGAGCCAAGGCAGAACAACATCCATTCCTGTATTATTTGCCTTTTTTACTCCAATACTACTTCTTTTTTTTTCCTCCCCAGCACTTTCTTTTTGAAGAAGAAAAGGGGGAGGTAAGAGTTTTGAGAAGCTGTATTTGTGAGGTAGCTCTGTTTGTAATTTGGCTTTGCTGCACAGCCCACACCCGCTCATGGTGATGTTTTACACGAGAGCTGCACAGGGCCAGTTTCACCGTTGCCAGAGGACACATCCGGTGAGGATGCACTGACCCACCAGGCTTCTGAAGCTGGACCTGTGGTACATCTCTTCACCTACCATCAATGGATAGTGTGTCTGGGCAAAGATCACACAGTCCTCAGTGATTAAAGACCTGCTTATTTCCCAGCTATACACAGATAAGTTAAAAAGAGGAAAGCAAAATATTTTTTTTTTAATTAAGAAAAAAGAATCTGAAGTCTTTATACACATAAATACTGCATTCACATATTGTCAGGCCACATTTTAATTAGAGGGTCCAATTAACATTTGTTAGCCTTTCTAGATTCATTACTGATCAGCTACACTAACATAAGAAAAAGTCACTGGCTTGCATGAACAGAAGTGAAGACACAGAATTACCATTCTTTTCTGCTGAAATCAAAGAGGTTTTATGCGTTGGCCTGACAAATGCACACAGCATTCTGTCCAAAAACATCACTTTAACAAAAGGTTCAAAACTTTGCTTTACTCATTTAGTTAACTATTGACTAAGTATTTCTTAAACTTGTAATTTAATAAATTAGAATAAAATTCTTACTGGCAAGAGTAGTTTTCTTCAAAATCACACCACTGCTTATTATCACATTGCCATGGTTATGCCACAGTTACAACAGAGGATTGCATATCATCACTATTCCAGCAAGCAACCCAAACATATGACATTATCTAACTCAAGTTGTGTTGGGTTTCTCTTTTTTCTTTGTTTTAACCAACAACAAGGATTGTGTCAACTCTGTGGGTAACAGGATCCTTTCTGTTTAGTAATGACCTTACAGTGCAGTTCATGAACATCATTGGTGTGGATTTTATCTATTTGTGTTTCCACACACCTAAGACTTCCCCACTCTGTCAGACCAGGAAGCAATCAGTAATTTATTACCCAGCAGCTGAGCTATGTGCTCTAAACTTGTAGATAATAAGGATAATCTCACACTGATGAGGTTATGCATGTCCAATAAAGGTCTCCCAGCAAGTGTGCCATTTCCTTCTTGCTACTCCTGGAAACTGCTTGCCAGAGGATTATCAGCACTTCACAGGAAGCAACTGGATTGTGGAGAGGCTCCTGATATTGCCAACAGGTCATCTGTCCCTAGCCGATGGTGGGAACGGACCCTGAGGATGTCTTGGAGACCTGTCACACAGCAGAGATGTGTGTGTCTCGCCAGTGCTTGGCCTTCCTGCACAGCAGTGGCACTGGGAGAGCCCCAGCCATCAAAACTCATGCACTGACCTCATGTCCCTCAGCGGCCCAGTTGTTCTGAAGTAAGTACTTGACAGCAGCAACTATTAGCTCTTACGTACCATTTTCGGTTAGAAAAGTCTGTAGCCAAACATCTTTAGGACAGCTTTTAGGGACTTTGCCTCTGTGCAATTTGTTCATATCAGCCCCCTACTGCAGGGTATGGCAGGCTCTGAGCTCTAGCTCTGTCCTGTGGAGAGTTACAGCCATCACAGGGACATTTAGGGAAGAAGGACAGCAACAAAACCTGCTGCCTGGCTGTGCTCTTGCCTCCAGTGACACCAGGACAATTTGAATTTCTGATCCTTCCTTTGGATACTTTCTGCTACTGTTTGCGAAAACTCTCTCAGTAATTCATCGTACCCTTATCAACCTTTATGGGAAGGAAAACTTTACCATCCTTGGAGAGAGTCAGCCTACAGGTGTGGAATAATGTGTGAAGCCATTTCAGCTTCTGTATTCCAGGTGAGATCTCCTCATTCTTTGAAAACAAGTATCAAAAAATCCCACTACCTGACCAGCATGACTTTCAGCACTGATTTTCACCTCTGAAGCATTACTTCTGTACCATAGCACAAAAATATGGAATCCAGTGTGTATATAATTCCTTTCAAATGGAATTAGTGTGTATATAATTTCTTCTAAACAGTTAAGGCAGAGGAAAGCACATTTGATCTGCTTGTGCAAAGAAAATTAACTTGGTTTTTAAAAGGCTTCTTCTTCCCAGAAAGGAATGGAAAGACCACATTGTTTAATAAAGCTATTTTTACATTCGGTGTTACTTTTTTACTTCCCAAGAGGTACTCATACAGCCAGAACCAGATAACCTATTGTTGAGTCACAGGTGCAATTTTCAGGGAGAGAGATTTGATCGTCCTCCTCCACACCTCGTGCTTTCCAGTAAAAGAATCTGAAACAATCCCACAAGCACTGCTTTTCACGTAACCCAAATGGAAACGAACGTGTTGCACAGGAGAAGCTTATGGTTTATTTTGAGCCTACTGTGTCAGTCAGGCTTGGCCTGAGGCTCACCGTGTAACCAGTGGCCTTGGCAGTAAGTCACAGAGTCAGCTTTTAGGTCAGAGAGGCCTTGCTCAAGTATCCAAATGCAATCAACATTTCAGAGCCAAAGAACCAACACTGACTAATCCCCACTTTTTTTCTCAGCCACACTTTCATTCAGTTAATTAACTTTATTTTCTTTTGATTTGTTTGCAGACAACAGAAAACTATTTAAACAAAGTCTTCTACCAAGAAGGGTTATTGATGTTTAAAGGGAAAGGAAATTGCTTAGCATTTTCTGCAAAGAACTTCAAAAAGAAATGGTTGAAGGAAAGCACTGAGCTAATTGTATTCTTTCAAAGCCAACACTAACATCTTTCAACTTTCTTATCATTTTAGCAGCACTGGGAAGCTCTAATTATTAGCTGTGAGCCAAACACCAATTTCTTTTTTTTTAAGCTCTGAGCAACAACATCCAGCTCTTTGTGGTACCTTCCCAGTACACAGCTGCACAGCCAGGCTGTTCTCCAGGCGTCAGATGAGACAATTGGCACAACTTCACCAGCCCCAAGCAGGAGCTGGTGGTCACCCACAGCTGGTTCTGGCTTACTGGGCAAGACATGGTGGTCTCCAAATGCTGTGCTGACTGTAAAGGTGGGGGTGTGAGAAATCCCAGATGCAGGCATTAGAGTAAATTAATCTCACTTTGGTTGTTCAACTCTGTGTTATCTCTTGGCCCTAGACACCATATTTTGATCTCATAATTTAAAATACTTGTACTATTTTCAAAGTTTCCTTACTCTGCTGCTGACATACCTTGCTTAAGTAAGTAATTAAAAATAGTAGGCTAATCTTTGAAGCTTATTGCTTTCAAATACCTATCAAAGCTTTTCCTTTCATGTTTTGAGAACCAGTTCACCAAGGACAAGTTCTAAATGTTTTCTTTAACCTTTTGACTGAGGTTTATTTACTTATTTAACATTCAGTTCACTGCAATTGCTCACAGAAAGCTTATGTAATGCAGAATATAACAGTGTTGCATTTTGGCTTATCTCAATTTCACTGAATTAGGTGGAGACACTTAATAAATAAAATGGGCAGTGACAGAAACATGGTGTCTCAAGAAAGAACATTTTCAAGGGCTTACTCAATGAAATGAGAGGCAACAGCAAGAAACTGATGTACAGGAAAGTTCTACCTGAATGTAAGGAAAAACTTCTTTACTGTGTGAGTGAATAGATTGCCCTGAGAGGATGTGGAGTCTCCCTCACCGGAGATGTTCCAGAACCATCTGGATGCAATCCTGTGCCACGGGCTCTAGGAGACCCTGCCTGAGCAGGAAGGTTGGACCAGATGACCCTTTGTGGTCACTGCGTATTCGGAGTAGAAATCTCACTTAAAAAGATGTTGCTCAATTGATCAGGTGTTTTCTATTGGCATGAGAAAGGAAGAAGCTAAAATGAGCAACAGTGGAGATAAATTTAACTTCTAACTAGAGTGAGATTCTCTAAAAACACAAAACAGTGAACACAACAAGCTCCTCAGAAGTTTTCTAAGGTAATTACAAAATTTCTTTCACATAGTAAAAGTCTCTCTGAGGATCTTGGCAAGCTACTATATGAACATAAATATAGATTGAAGATACAAATCAAATAATAAAACATTTTTTGAAAGGACAGTTTTACGTTTATGAAACAAATTTCCATCCATTTAATGTGTGTAGCTTATTTCCCTTCATCAGTTTGTTTTCTAACTTTAATGTAGTTGAATACTGTTGTGTTGTACAGCCTAATAAATGCTGCAGATGCTCTGACATGGTCAGTCAATACTAGAGACTGAACTCCAGCAATGGTTTTCCTTCACTTTAGAAGAAGGAAGTTTAAGAAGACAGAACTGCCTTAACACATGCTGCGCTCATACTATAGAAAATAGCATTTTCCTGGGAGTGTTTGGGTTGTGTTTTCTCTGTTTTCTTCATTATTGAATATAAACTGAATATAACACTGCTTGTGTTGAGGCACCTTTTGGTATAAAACATCATGTATGCATTGTAATGTGAAAGCATTTTTGAGATTTCTTTTCCTTCCCTAATAATTATATTGTTTATAAATTTTATTTGACTGGAACAGTATAAACAAATGCCACTCTAGTACTCAGCCCCCTGACTCCCTTTCTAAGGATCTGTTATGTTTACATAAATATACATATAAATGTGCTTATAAATATCTACATGTAAATATATATTATTTCTTCTTATATAAATAACATTTCTTCTTACATTAAGAGCTGTTTGTGTTAACAGCAACCAGACAGGAAAACTTCTCAGGAGTGTTTCTTAAACTAACTTGCAAAACCTTTAATTCTAGGTGATAGCTCCTAAATTACTGAAGGTAACTACAGGATGCTATAGCTCTCATATCTCTGCAATTCCATTACCGAGTAAATGTCTGGGATTCTTGAAACATTTTAATCACCACAGTGCAGCTTTTAACATAAGTTAATTTCACTTACTGGAGAAGATTTACAGCTGAAACAAGAAGTATGGAATGATAAATTTGGCAGGTCCTGGATAGCTCACCTCATCCATCCCTCTGGTCATCCTGAGATACCTTTATAACTCGTCCTTAAGAACTTACTGTAATAAAAGTTCCCAAAGTGCCATGGGCACTCTAGTGCTTTGCTTACATTAGACACTATTCCTGATACCTAAAATGGGTCCTGCTGAAATTCAGTTTCATGTATTTCTTACTGGTTTTACCTTGCAAAGTGAGAATAAATTCTTCCACTCTTCTGTAGCAGAATGTGATGTGTTCTGTTCTCACACCCTAAACCCATCTGGTGGTGCCTTCCCCTGTCCCCCCTGCCCCGTCCTGCCTTGAGCTGTGCTGTGATCTCAGAAATGCTCCTTATCTCTTGGCCTTTACAAACAGCACCTGGGCTCAGCTCCTCTTGAGCTTATCAGAACCACTGTCTGCTCCCAGGAACTAGTGCTGTCAGTTGAGCTCCTCTTCTTTTAATGAACAGCCTTGGAAACTTATCTTTCTTGCCTGATTGACAACTCAAGTGGAATAACTTTTTTGTTATCGAACTTTTGAAGAAAGTTACCTACACGATTTTTGGTCAGGATGGAAAATTATTATGACTAAAGCCAACTCTCTTGCAACCCTATAAACTGCAGTCTTAAATGAGGCCCTTTAAACTCTCCTGGACAGCAGAGGGCTGAAACCAACAACCTTTCTCTGAGTGGGGTCTCTTAGAACTAGAAAACTCTCAAGTTTGCTATGCTTGGACAACTGTCACAGAATAATGACAGCACAGCCTGGGCTGATCCCCCCACTCCTCGAGGCAAAGCCCTTCACCCATTGAGAAGATGCAAAGGCATCTGACATGAGCACTTCACTGTGCTTGGGGGGAGTTTTTCACAGGTATATATTTTGTACAGACTTCTTTAGGTCTGTTGAATATGCTATAGCAAAAGTACTTATGGATGTTGCTCTCCTAGATTCTTAAGTACTTCAGATTTCTAAGTTAGGCCTATAAGTGGGTTACTGTTGCGCTGCAGTAAATTCTATAGAATCTTTTGTTAAATTGTTTGCCTTAAGGTATAAATTAAGTGCTATTAAACCTTTAGTCCTAAACTGTTGGTCAAATCTGGGGCTCAGTTTAGCAATGGTGTCTATTCTGAACCGTGTGACTCAATGGGAGGGTCTCCTTTATTCCTTTTTATTCTTAGCTATTCCTATCCTTACCCTTAACTTCTTCCCACACCCTGTAGATAACTTTTGTATTGAATTTGGTTTTAGATTGATTGATTTTAGGTTTTAATTTGGTTTTTCTCTCTGTGTTTTAGCCATTAAATAAGACGTAGAATGAACCTTGACAACTTGCCTGGTCACGCTTTCACTTTTATATTAAACGTGCTTTTGCTGATGTCTTTGCCAGTGATTCTTTAAACAACCTAAAACAATCATTCATGATATCAACTCCCTCAACCTTCTTTCATTTATACTGCACAATGCCAGTCCTTCCCAGTATTTCCTCTCCCAGTTGTGTTTTCTCCAGCTCATTCTGCTCTGGCTTGTCTCTGCACCTCACCTGAAGGGAGGTGTCCAAACTAGAACTTGGTTTTCAGGTGAGGTGTCCCCAGTGCCAAGCAGAGCCCAATAATTACTGTATGTTTCCTACAGGGTAGGAAGCCTGGGTTGGGTGCTGACATGGCTGTTCCACTTCCAGTTCCAGAATTATCTCATTCCCTGGGATGTCACTGACGGATACCATGTGGCAGAGAAGGCAAAATCCATTCAGCACAATTGAAATTTTTCCATTGATCTCAGTGGATTTGGGGCCTGAGTTGTCCAAATCTTATGACCAATATTCTTAATGGAACTAAAATTCCAGGTTAAAAAAAGAATTAAAATAAAACCTCCCTTAATCCCCTACCTCCCCTTGGAAAAGGGTTTGTACACACGGGTAACACAACCCAAGTATTAATGCTGAAAGAAAATGAAAAGAATATTACACTTTTAGGAACCTCAGAATGAAAGTTGCCAGTGTAATCTCCACTTGGCATGTGTGTGTATTTGTGTCAGTTAGAGACTCAAGCTAAATCTTTTTTCTTTTTCAAGCCTAACACAGTGAATGATTGTTATTAAATAATTTTTTCTATCCTTCTGGCACAATGTGGCTCTAGATCTTGTTTAGAGTATACTAGCTAACCTCTGAAGGAAATATAAGGTCATTATAGCTATTTCTGTGATCTTTGGTGCGAGGAGGTGAAATACTTTACACAAGAGGTGATTTTCACTTCACACAACCCCTGAGAATTTGATGGGGCTATTATTCATGTACTATGAACAGAGAGCTGAGGCTCGGATAAACCTCAATGTTGTCAAGTTTATAAACTTATTTTAGATTCCCTACTTGAAGCACACACTCTCAGGAAAAACAACACTTTTTAGAACACATTTCAAACATAACTGACTTCATTTGCAGTGGTGAGTGCTCAGTTTTGGAAAATCTGTCCCCATATGGCCCAAGATGAGCAACAAGAAAATGAGTAATGTGCAGTAGAGGCTACTGATGAAAAAGTTGGTTTATGTGAATTACCTGGCTCCATCAAAAATGCCATTGATGCAAAGATCTACATTCTCACAACATTCAGTTGTCTTAAAGATTGAACCATTCTTTCTTGACACTTCCATTTACCGCATAATTTTGTACTTCTATATCTAATAAGGCAAAAAGCCAATTTGCAGCACACTCAGTTCCTGCATTCATTTCTCAGTCACTGTTTGCCATTGTACTGGAGGAAGAAGGTTCCTAGGAAAATATTGTAGCTAAATCATAAAGATAGGCTTGTATGGGGAAATCTGTCAATCATTGGGATCGTCTAATTTCTCAACGTGTGTGTAGGTCAGACTCATTTCACCCAGTTTTAGGTATCTAAATCTGAAGAAGTCCATTAGTGTCTAGGTTTCTCTCATAGCAGGAGGGGAGAAGTCAGGCTAATCTATCCAGCAGTCTATTCAGGGATGTCAAAATGCTTGATTCTCTCCACACACAGTAACAGCAGAGTTACTTAAACTTGATTGTTTCAACTTAGACACATAGTACTTACATACCCATCAACTCCCACTTGCTCCCTCTTTTGCCCTGTTCCATTTCCTCTCTCCATGTTTTCTCCTGTTCAGGTGTCTTTACACAGCTCTTACCCAAAGTACCTTTCAACTTTTTGTTAAATCTCCCGAGTAATCTGTAAGCCGTCTCCTCAAGTGCTACCCCATTTTGCTGACCTCTGAAAAGAGGAAGGTTTTCAAACACTGTTGTCCTATGGACATCCAGATCTCTATGGCATTTGGTGCTGAGAACACTTTTGGATCATGCACTTGGATCATGCACTTCCTGAGACTTTTCAGGGTCACATAGTCAGTTTTTTCCAGCTGTTCATTTTCCATCTAGATGGCAAAAATCTTGCCCCGGCAAGAAAAGTTGTCTACCAACTGATCCTCGATTGTGACATTACAGGAGCCTTACAGCATTTTTACTGTTTTAAAAGTTATTTTTCACATGGGCACAGAACTGCCTTTTTCCCATAATATCATTCTGTGAAAAAGGTGAATATTTTTCTTTTTAATGTCCCTTCCCTTCTTCCCAAAAAAAAAAAAAGTGCCCTTTAGCAGAAAAATGACTTGGCCAATCTCACATTTCATTTCATAATGTTATTATCAGCTGAAATCAGGGACAACCAAATTTATCTGTTTTGCCCTATCAACTACAGATAACAAATGATCATCAGAAGTGAAATATATTTGCTGCAATTATATTCATAAAATGCACTGAGACAGGAATAGATACAGAATTGATACAGGATTGGTCCTAAAGGAGGATAGGGGGTTATAAGGCATTTCCTGGGGTTATGACCTGTGACATGGGAATGCACATGCCCTGTGGCTAATGAGGGCTGGGGGAGATGCATGACCACATTCCCCTCTTCCTGGTTTGCTCATTAGCCAGCATCTCTGGGGAGAGGGGAGGAAGGGGGGAGAAGTACCCAAACAAACAAAGGAAATTTTAACCCCAGCAGACTGTACTATTTAAGGTTTTATAAAGCAGTTTGAAGCACTAACAAGGAAGTTCCTAAGTAAACAAATACTGTTATTGTATTGAAAATGTTGCTAAGTCAGTTGATATGGCTCTGGTTATGATCTGAATCTGCCTTGGGAAACTTGAGTTAAGAAGCATGTTTGGTAGCAAGAGTACAACAGCAAGAAAAGAAATTATATCTAGAAATGGACACAAATTCTGTGTGCTTTGCTAGAGTGTATAAACAGGTGATTAAAAAGATGTAGTTGTTTATTTAGTGTATTTTCAGGTAAAATTTTACAATAAAGAGACACTTACCACAAAGCCAAAATAGCTAAAGGTGCTGGAAGTTGCAGTAAAACTGACCCATTGGCACATACAGAAATTCTATACATTCAAAAACTTTGCAGTACAAAGTATCCACATTTTTGAATCATACTTAGAAATGAATCAGCAGTAAATATTGAATCCTGTGATTTTTACAGGGCAATGAATACAGAAGGACAGAAATAAACAACAAAATTGAATTTTCTCTTAAAGGGTACCTTCTAAATTCATTCATAATTTTGGTAATGACCTAAATAAAAGATCACTTCAACAAATCAAACGGCTTTTCTTGGTTTCTTAATTCCAGTACCTATCCTCTACAACTAATTCATGCAATCCCTGTAATCCATAATGCACAGAATCCTACTGACATCTGTGCTGTTTCATGTGCAATGGTGATTTTACCCACCTGAGGTTACAACAAGACCATAGTACTGATGTGCAAACACTGAGGGTTAGGTTGAATACTGTCTCAAATTTTATATAACATGCAAATTTCACCATAAATAATATAAATAAATAAAATAAGCTGATGAAGACAGTGCAAATGGAAGAAGGAAAAAGTAAGTAATTTGAGTTTTGGGAAAAAAAGTGAAAATATATAGAGAAAATATGAATCTAGTGACATTCAACAGACTCTAATAAATCTGCAAGACACACAAATGATAAAACCCAGGAGAAAATTCTCCTATTAATATTTAGTTTTCAACTGGAAGTTCCAAATAATTTATTTATATAAATATACACAAACACATATATTTATATATACACATTCTGTAAAGCTTTGCAAAGAATGTTTTGCTGGTTGCTATAGTAATGAAAGAAGTAGACACATTTTCACGAATTGAAAAAATCTCATTCATTTCAGAGGAACCTGTCATAATTAAAGTCATAACATTCAATGAGTTTATCCATTAGTTTTATTTCTGTGGTTATTTTTCTAGGAATAACTGTGATCTATATTTTCCTCTGAATTACTGTGGAAAAGGGAAAGTGTTTGAGAGAGTTCATGTGCTTACTCACTTTCTAAAATATTTAAGAGTGCCTGTAGGCACACTTTTAGGTGTTAGTCTTGAATATATGCATTGCTTCTGGGGCTTATCCTTTACAGGTGAACATAGATTTCTACACCTTCACAGAAAGTTAAGTGCTTCATGCACCACTTTTGCAACAAGTTGTTTAGAATGGTATTAAGGATTCTGAATATTCAGCACTAAAATCAGGAATTTCTTGTATTCGTTAAAGGAGGATATTCTATAGTTAACCAGCTATAGTAAAGGCTCTTAAGAAGACCATTCCATCCTGGATAGAATACTAACATTTATTTAAAAGTACTGTCTGTCTCAAAATTCCCATACAGAATATGTTGGTGGACTACAGCTTGGAGATGATGTTAATAAGGGCTCCGTGTATGGATAGAAATCCTGCAGATCCCATTTTCCAGTTAACTCATAGATCACGGTGATCAACCTCTAATGCAATGCTTTGAGAAAAAGCCAGTCATGCTGAGGGCTACAGTCCTAATCAATACCTAAAGGTTTCTAGGGAATTTTAACACCTCAAGTCAAGCATCATCCTGCAAAAATTCTTTGGACAGGCCTTTTATTTTCACAAAGTTGATGTAAATATTTGCAGGCCGCAATCAAGAAACTCAGAGGTTTTGAGATTTGTTTCAAGCTGTAACAACTTGAACTTGTTTGGTTTTCAAAAAGCCACTATAACATCTCAAATCCTTCCATTATTCATTTTAAATTGCATTTGCAACTATCTTCAGGATTTATTCCTCTGCTTTTTCTTTGAGTTTTTACAAAAACATTCTTCTGGGAAAGCTAGGAATTATCACATTCCCAACACATACTGTTAAACAAAGTGCCTCTCTAGCCTAAACCACCTTTGAATTTAAAGTCAGATATGTTAAGTAAGAGTTGTTTTATTTAAGTACTTTTTTGAATATGTTATGAATATAAAGCCACTATATCATCTCTGAGTGGGGCTGTATATAAACCTTTCAAATTTTATCCTCTTTAAGATGATAGAGGAAATCTTTGCATGAATTACAGCTTCAGGCTGCCCAGAAGGAATCTGTTGCCCAGTATGTGCTTAAACAGCTTTTTCACTAATTCTATAATACAACTGATTTTTGCAGTGCTCCCCATTCTTTATTCTTATATTCTAAATTGTAGTCTGGGAGCTTAATGTTCAGTTACTAAATATCTCCAGACACCTATCTGTTGTTAAAAAAAAAAAAAGTTTTGAGATCTGCCAAAAGTAATATAACTCAAATTTGATGGCAATGCTGATTTATGAGGTTTTTGGATTCACACTACAGAAGCAACTTTGTAGAAATGATCTGATTAACAAACCCACTGGTGAATTTTACTATACATGTTTTGTATGTGTCTTACAGGGGGCAAAAATTTAAAAAGAGATCCTATAAGCCTTTTTCATGCTTATGTTATACTAAACCAAAACAATGTGTAGTAAAAAAAAAAGCCAAAAAATAAAACCAACAAAAGAGGAGAGGAGAGGAGAGGAGAGGAGAGGAGAGGAGAGGAGAGGAGAGGAGAGGAGA
>WBMZ01009678.1:0-105234 GCA_013400975.1 Atrichornis clamosus | reverse complement strand
AAAAGAAAAGAAAAGAAAAGAAAAGAAAAGAAAAAAGAGAGAAAGAAAAAAGAGAGAAAAGGAGAGAAAAGAAAAGCTATTTATTTTTCACAAGCAGAGATATTTTTCAAAAATTGGAATAATAGAACTTTAAATGTGGATCCAAAAATTCCCCACAAGTTATTGTGACTGTATTACTAGTTGAGGTTCTAATTTTCACAGAATCACAGAATATGTCGAGTTGGAAGGGACTCACAAGGATCACCAAGTCCAGTTCCTGGCCCTGCACAAGGTTATGCCCAAGAGTCACACCATGTGCCTGACAGTGTTGTCCAAACGCTTCTTGAGCTCTGTCAGGCTGGTGCTGTGACCACTTCCCTGGGAAGCCTATTCCAGTGCCCAGTTTTGGAATCTTTTGTATTTTGAATTAAAAACCTCGAGTTCAGACACAACATATATTTATGGTAAATACAGCCTGTAGACTGACACATGTTTTAGAGAAGTTGGCCTTGACTTGAAAATGAATGGTTATGGAAAAAGATGGCTTGAGCAAAATTCCAAGCCTTTCCATTTCTTTCCTAGTTGGTAGTGAATGGCAAAATTATTTTGGAGTGAATTAGTAGCATGATGCCAATATATTGGAATGCACAGCCTGTTAATCATCCTTTGCAAGTCTCCAAGCATTACCTGTAAAACTAATGTTGAGAATGAAAAGCTCTTATTCATCTACCTTGAAGACTTCACAGCTGTAATAAATGTGAAGTTTCAGCTACTTCATTCCTAAGGGGAATTATTTTGTGCTTCCTGCAATTTTTTCAAAATTAATAAAGTTATAAAGAAGTCTGGATAGTAATTAATTGCACATTTTATTTCTGATTTTCCTACTAAATTCGGCCACTCTATAAATAGCAAATTGAAGAACTGGAACTTAAGGAATTAAACAGCCAACAGTATTTTGTGCTCTACTAAGAGTTCTCTTTGTTCTGTGGAAGTGAATCAGTGACTGACAACCAAAAAATCTATATTGCCTATTGAGAAATAATATAGTTTTTGAACATTTTGCATATGAGTTCCTTTTTCAAGGGTCAAAGTAACCAATGCAGGATGAATGGTCTTATCACCAGTAATGAGATGCCAGATTCACAGAATGCTTCTTGAGGTAGAAGTGAATGAACTGACAGTAAAAATAAAAGTTATAATAGATCAGTGCCTCTTTCTTGGCTAATTTTTACTGCAATGTTTGCCAAAACATTATTAACATATTTAACCTTGATAACATAGTTATTCTGGACAGTATTGGCTCAGCTCTGTCCCCAGTATGAGATATTGCTCCCATTAAAATCAAGTTGAGCCAAAGTCTTGTTTTCTTTTTTTAATTGTAGAACCTGAATGATCAAGTGAAATTCACACTACAAATAAAGTCAGTCCTGTAGGCCTCATCTTGTCTCACTGACATTTTTCTACTGTGTAATTCATTTTCAGTCTAATATGTACTGCCACTAGCTCTACACCACTTTTGCTGATTAAAATGACAATTACAGCATGTCTGTCTCTTCGATTCACTGAGCTTCTGAATGAGTAATAGTGGCCAAATAAGTTGGAAAAGAGTTGTCAGGAATTTTCATTTGACTTCAAAGTAGCTGTTTCTTTCACCTATTCCCTGGTGAAAATATTTTAAAAAACCTGAAACCATAATTAATTAAAAAGGAAACAAAAGTTAATAATTTTCAGCTGAAAATTAAGAATTTTTAGTTGAAAACCGTTGTGCACTGTTAATGCCATGACTATATTCTCCTGTCACATAATTTTCAGTCAGATGACACATACCACAATGTCACAGCATTTTCCCCCAGCTGAGACAGTATTGTTAATACTTTTTGCCACAGTGTACAATTCAGAGAAGGGAATGAAAATCTGATAAAATTACAGTTCCATAAATACTGCAGACACTTCTGAAATACTTAATTTCTTGATAAAAAATAACCTAGTTTTCCAGAACTTGGTATTCTTATAATAAATAAATACATACATAAATAAAAGTATTTCTAAAGAGATAAAAGATTCTGCAGTCATTATTTCCTGAAAAGAAACCATTTTCCAGAGAAATTTTGTTAACACACAGAAATGTACCATTCTGTTCTTATGTCTTTTGTTGACTCAAAATATAGTAGATATATATGTCCATTTTCATTAATTTTATAAACTTGATTTTCCTCATAAAATATCCTATATAAGTGTACTTATTATTTTCTATTTTAAATGTGCTGTTTTCTTGAAAATATAAGAGAATAGAGCAGAAATATTAACACATAACAGGCACAAGTGCCAGTGGCAGAAATCATAAGCAATGTAGGTTATCATGGAAGTGAGCCATTGATCACCAGCCATAAATTTAAATCGTTCTTCTACACCACTTACCAATAATAAAACATCACCAGAATTAAGGATTGTCCCAACTGATTCTGAGGTGACATGAAAGACATAAAGATTGCATTTTTCAGTACAGAATTTCATTGCAAAACATCATCACCCATTCTGTAGAAGATAAGAAAAAGAAATAATTTAGTTAATGCCCAGAAAGGACAGGAGTGTTAGGATCAGAGAATTGTAATTTTGCCATCTATGCTTGTTGTTCGTTCAATACCCACTTTATAGGAGAATTCCCGTGGTATTTCATGCTCATCATGCAATTACTGCACCTGGCAAATGGATATGAAAAAGAGAATTTCATGCCCATTGTGATTACGTTTTGTAGTTTGAAGCAGGATGCACAGTGGGACCCAGTGACTCGGAGGAAAGTTGAGAAGCTGCTATTTCTTCCAAAGGCAATAGAAAACAACTGGATGAAAAGTCAGAGAGGCAAAAGATAGAAAAAGCTCACACATTTTTACTAACAGACTCTTAGGATTACTATAATGCTGAGATAATAGACAGAAGCTATTGGGAATATGCTGCAATCACAAGACCTGCTCACTAAACTCCATTAAACCTTTTGTACTTATTTTTGTCTACCAATAATGCCAATTAAATTTGCTTTTCAAGTAGGATTGCCCGGAGTACACTATTTTGCCTACTTGTCTCCTTTAAATATACATCACAAAAAATCCTAGGTAAAAGGGTCCGAAATCAGAATTGTCAATTTGAATAAAACAGCACTGTAGTTTTTTAACTGTTATGTGAAGGCTCATATACTGAATAAAATACATAGAGTATTTTAGCAGGAAAATAATTGATTAAATATTACAGAGTTACATTTAGTTCTTGATGTATATAGTGATGTATTGCCAAAAAAAGATCTAATATAAAGTGTACAATAGCTTGTCTCCTGACAACTTTGAAAAAGAAGATACTAACAAAGAACTTAAAAGAAATATCTCCATTTCAGTTACAGCTGACCGCAAAGCATCTCCTTATAAATTGTATGCAGTTCCAACTTAATGCACAACACAACAACATTTGAATTATTAGGATTTTCCTGTGAGAGTTGTAACCACAAGATACTGAAACTTTTTGCCTCTTTCTGGCTAGAGAAATCTGACTTGTCTTTTGCATGTTGGCTGAGATCACAATAAATCAGCTTGTCATTCTCATCCCTTCAAAAGAGACTGTTGTTTCATCATTCAGGCAGTTTGGAGAATAAATGGGGAATTAATTCATAACCTTCTCTTTTTTCTTTTTTCTTTTTTTTTTTTTTTTCCTGGGAGAACACTCTAATGCTCAGATTTTTTATAAAAGTGACTTCATCACTTCCATAACAATTTTCTATGCTTATGTGGAATCTACACAAGTATAAATTCTGGGTTCTTCTCTTAAGGCCTGAAAAACCTTATGATAAGACATATTTGATGGAAGTTGGTTAATTCTACCTGATAGAAAGTCCCCTTTTAGAGTATTAAATGTTAAAAATTTCATTTTCAAAAAAAAGGAAAACTTGATGAATCATGTAAATGTGTAAGAAGCAGAACTTTTTGTCTTTTGCATAGTAATTGTAAGGCATTTAGTGAAGAAGAATACAAAAGTCAGATGCACTGAAGAATGCCTCCTCACTTTACGGAAGGTGCCAGTGGCCTGGGTTAAACCACAGATAATGGGGTAGGATCGCCACTAAGGTCAGTTACAATCTTTATGCCTCAGACCTCTGTTTTCAGGTTGGCTAAAACTAGAATATGACTTTAGCAAGGATGGCCATGAAGATAAACCCTTTCCTAGTGTTAATAACAGAACATCCTCTCTTCTAAGGGATCATGAGAGCTGAACAATTCCATAAGGGGACAGTGGGTTGGGAATAATAGAGCGTGGGAAGTAAGAAGGTCCAAAACTCCCGAGAGTGTTACTTTTGCACTACTTTTATTTGGTTTTGAGAACAAACTGACTGTCTTTGGAACACATCAACTAGTTTCAGGTCCAGAATTCACAGCATTCTGCAAACACTCCAGCTTGGAAGACCTCATAAATATCGGGCCTGATCCCTTTCTCATGACATCAACTTTGTTGATGCACTCATGGCCTCTTCCTGAATAACATTGCCTTATTTTTTTTTTTTTAACAAGAATGGGATAGAGAGAGTTCAAGTTATTGTTTCAGATAAAAACCTTGACTTCTGGCTAACCAGAATTGCTACATTTTCTTAAGGATGGATACATGTCTCAGCAACAGCAGTTAATTTTTGAATGCCACAAAATATACCTCTAAAGTGAAGTATGATGTGTCATCTGTATCACATATACAGACCTGAAGATCTTTACTTTTGGATGCTTCTTCCATTTGTAGAAAACACTGATTGTTATCTTAATGAGTACTTTGCAAACTTTTTTTTTTACTAACCTCTCCACTCATAGTACTTTTTGCATACGGAGGTTGAACCAGGACAAAAGTGTGCTTCACTGGACTTTGGACCAATATTGGTCTTGATGCAGCTCTTGTTCAGCTGGAAAATGACACTTTTAAATCTATGAATTTCAAGGTGTAGGACATTGAAGGCAAGGCACTTGTGGCCTGGCTGTTCCAAAGCTCATCAAAAACACAGGAAAGAGGTTTTCGCTCAGGGACTTTTATATCCTTAATTCTAACACAAGCATAATCCCATTGATTTTTAAGGATCTGTTAAAATGTTTAAAATTAGGTTTGTGCTTACTCAGTTGAGGCCTATGAAGGCAGAACACATATACTGGAAGAAATTTTTCCATTAACATCAAACATTTTTTGCATCCCTCCTCCATAAAAAGGAAAGGAAGAAAAGAAATGAGTAACGCTTAGTGTGACTTTCCTCCTGTGGTTTGCTTTGTTTTTCAAAGACATTCCAGAAATGTATTCCAGATGTTTTCAAATCCTTGTAACTTATTTTCCATACTATATATAACCTTTTCTAACGTCTGCTCTCTCTCTCACTCTCTCACTTTCTTTCACTGGTTACTGTCTCTATCTTTTTCTCTTAGTTGTCTTAATTTTTTTTCCTTACTCCAAGTTTCTGATGAGTTAATTTGTATTCTTTTAGAGGTCCCACTTGGAAACACGCATTATCTGCTAGAAGGCATATTGTTGCACACACTAATACATCTTGGTTTTTGAAGTTATTAATTAAATAATAACATTTAGTTGCATTAGCTGGATTTTCATAATTGTAAAGGATATCAAGTTCTAGCTCTCAAAACACTAAATAGGCTTTTGAATATTAAATTGGCATCCCATTTAGGCACACATACTGTCTGATAAAACACAAATTGCAGTCTTATCCTGTACCCGCAATGTAAAGCGTGTCTGAAAAACTGTCTCTTTTGTTTAGTTCATTATAAGCCAGTTGCTTAATAATTCTTTCCATAAAGGTTACCTCAGCATTATTTGGCAATTTTGTTGTTGAAAAATGCTGCTGTCGTGAAACAGAAACTAATTTTAGTGAAGCCTAGGATATTTTTCCAATCATTCAGATGAACTTGGTGAACATTCTTTGCTCCACATGAACTAAACACGTGAAATTTCACCCTTCTCCTCAGGAGCTGCTGCTTGGCAATGATGTTTATTCACTCCTTCCTGAGGTTACAGTTCTGCTCTGCAGAGCTGATGGGAAACTGCCACTCTCCAGTGTTATTTCTGGAAGAAAAGCGTATGGGAATGGGCCAGAGCTCCACTGGGGGTTCCAGATGCTCACTGAGAAGAAACAGATTTTTCACAGCCCTGGAGTACCTACTCAGGACTTGTTAAAACTCTCTTTATTTAGGGTGGTGATATTTTTTCTTGGTTGACTAAGTAAAAATAGCTCACAGCAGTACTTACAACAATATCTGAGCTCCCTTTTTATTTAAAAGGCAGAGAGCCAAACCTAATACAGTGTAAATCAGAGCAACATTGACTTACATCAACCAAGGATCCTGCCTATCATATCCTAACAAATGCAGACGGCAAATGTTCATCATATGCATAATTTTAAAAGCTTAAAAAAATAGAAGAAATCAAATCATCAAGCTTTTTACTGCAACTGAAGGACTGCCTGAATCCTGAATACAGATCTAAGTAGTACTCTGAATGATGTGGCTCACTGCTGAGTGGTACTGACTTTTTGGAAGTCAAAGGACATTTTGCCATTGTTTACAATGTGCTTATTCTGTGAGAGAGGAAAAAGATTCAGATAGAGATGAACTTCCACTAAGCTTGAAGTTCTTTGGGATTTGGGATTTAATTATTATTAGCTATTTTATCGCAAAGGCTCGTGGAGAGCTCATCTAAGATCGGGAGTCCACTGGGGTAGTTCTGGCACATACATGAAGCCTCTGCCCCTAAGAGCTTCAAATCACTTTAAAAAATCCCAACACATAAACAAACAAAACCAAAAAAGCAACAACACTTAAACCAAAAGCAGAGAGAATTATTTTTCCGATTTTGCAGGTGAAAAACACAGATAAAGTTATTTGCCAAAGCCTAAAAAAGACTGCCGGGAGCTCTTTAATCACAAAACCTCCTTTATCTTCTAATTTAACCCCACACATTTTTGCAATCCAGAAGGGAATGCTTCATTATAAAATGAATCAATCCTGAGTAGTTTCAAAATAGAATAGCTTTGCCATGACTTGTCAAAGGCATAGTAAATACGACTCTGTAAGGAATAGTACACCACTCTGGAAGTGTGCCACCATTATGAGTTTACTTCTAAAATAAAGAAACAAGTCGCCTTTGTTCTAGGATTGAAATGTTCAAATATCAGAGCCAACACTTGTAATGTTTGGAAGAGGAGGGGGGAGAAAGGAGAGAAGGGAAGAAGAGCTTTATTTTGCAAATTCCGTTCAAATTGAGAGTTCCAGAAAACAGAAAAAAAAAAAAGTGCTTAGGTGGTAGACAGGATGTACCATGAATAACAATGCATCCTGTGGATATTTACTACCAAATCGTGTTTAACTGAAAGGAAAGTGGGAGTCACCACAGCAAGCAATTCCCATCCGATTTCTTAACATGTAAATCAGGAGCACAGAAAGGCCGTTTATGGGAGTCGCACCGAGACAATGGCTTTGCCGGTGCCAAGTGGTGACATCACACCTCACAAAGAAGAAGGAAGAGGGCTGTAAGTGCAGGCTGCCTTGCCAAGAGCTTTGTTTTCATCTCACAGAAGAAATAAAAAAAAACAGCAAGCAAAAAGAATACAAAAAAAAAGCAAAGTAGCAATTTTTCTCAAGAATATAACGTTACAGACAGAAAAAAACACAAGCTTTGAAAGAAGTTGACATGTGACTCATGGACTGTACTTTGCAGCTCTTATGGTGATTTCAATAGCACTTGTGAAAAATCAAAACTAATTTTGCATTCACAGTATCCAAGCAAAGTGCAAGCAAACACAAATACATGCACACTTCCCCATGCACAAGCACACCCTCAGAGATGAGCCCAAGAAATTCCCTGTGTGAGCTTTTCCCAACTGTAATGCCAACTCCAGCTGTAGTTTGTGAACTAAACTCTGAAACACTATTCCTCTTGAAGTAATGAGGAAATACATGAAAAGTTTGGTGTTTATGTTTTCCAAGGAACTTGGAATTGTTAATTTAGTGTATAAAGCTCAAGATCTTGAAAAAAATTATGTATTTACATCACATCTCCTAAGTTGATTGGGGTCTTAAAACTTTTAACCTCAGGAATCTCAGACAACTTACTTTTTTTTCTTTTTCTTTCTGATCCTTGCAAATATTGTGAATATATTAAGTAGAATAGAAAAGAAATAACTGGAAAATTTCGAGTCTTCTGATTCACAGAAATGAAGAAAAAAAAGGTTTGCTGTTGAATTTTCAAGTGTCAGCTCTTCTCTCCTTTTTCTGTTCTGTGATGATTTATGTAATATTATAATATATTAGGGAATCCCGCAGCAACGATTTTCTGTGCCATACACATGACATTTTAATTCCTAAGAGTGTGGACAATTGCAATAGGCAGTATATTGTACTGATACCTAAGTTTTAGTAAGGAAGAAACATGTATGCTTTTCCTAAAAATATACATTTGGTACCATATGGTTTTTAAAAGCCTAATTCCATTTACAACTTGAATAATGCTGTCAAGACGGATGTAGCAAGGCCCTCTTATGTCCCAAACTTTAAATCATTATAAAGACCTTCAGTGTGTTTGCTGTGGTTCCGTTCCCAGCGAGAGTGATAATGAAATGAAACACACATATAAGTCTATCAGAATGTTTTCCAAGCAAAGAAAATAACAACAAACTAACCAAAAAAAAAAAAAAAACAAACCAACCAAAAACCAAACACCTAAACCATCCCATGTTTTATATACATGTTTATTATTTTCTCTGTGTGCTGCTCATTTCACCATTAAGGTCAGAAAACACTGTGAGACAGATGGAGAACTGAGCCTTTTAAAGGCTTTTGTAAAAGCCAGCTTTTGTTCAAAGCTTCCTCTGGTTAAGGAAAGCTGATACTGAGGGAGCGATCCAAAATTGCACTTAATAAGCAAAAGTGCAACTCTGGTGAAACTTGTACGTCTTCATTTGGTAGAGAGACACATCCAAAATCACCCTTTCTAATCCACTTTAGGGCCTGAGAGACTGTCAGTGTTCACACATCCATAGGTGCCTCCATTTCTGCTACTACTTTCACACACAAGTCTAATCACTTAATGGGGTAAGATTGAACCAGATTCCTGAATCATTGCTTTGGTGGATGTGCTTGCCTAAAATACATGCCAAAAATGCAAAGATACCTCTGAGTTTGAGTCAGGGGACTTGAGAGAGTGTGCTACCTACTTAAATGAACTTTGGTCTGGAAGGTACAGCACCTGTAATAACTGAGCTTATGTCTCCAACAGCTACAAAGAAATCCACAGCTACCAGGCAAGGAGAAATGCAAGATCTCCTCTGTCTTCCTGCTGAACCTGGGTCACGCAGCAAGGAGATGACGATTGTGATGGCACATGATGCTGTGGCTTGGTGGTTGGACTCAAGATGCCAGCAGGAATATAGGCCTCTGCTCCAAGGGAAATTCATGGGCATTTCTTTTAGCGGCCAGGGGATAAAAAGCAAAACTCACAGACACAGACAGCTACCAGCAGCTTGTCTTTTTCGTTAAACACAGCACAACTAAAATTAAAATTTATGATGGGAAAATACAATTTAGATGTGAGTTTAAGCAGTTTATAAGGAAGAAGAGGCTTTTCTATATCACCTCAATTCACTACCATGTCCACTCTAATGACTCAGTAGAAAACAGCGTAAAACAAATGCCTTGTCAAAAGATTTAAAATCAAACTGAGAGCCATATTTAAAGATGTTAAATTAGGGAGCAGTACCATTGAATCCAGAATTGAGGCCTGTTGGTATTTTATTTAGTCTCAACATGCAAAACTCAAAAGTCTTAGAAATTGATGTTATACCTTCTACAGAATGTTAGATTTACGAAAAGGCAAAATAAGCAAGGTAAAATGAGGGGTAAGAGTAAGCCATGTAGGGGAAACAGTAGTATGCCTGTCCCCAGGGGAGAACAGCATGTTTCAAATTACAGTGGTATCCTAAGATGCCTCCAGTCACATGAGAGTATTAGTTCAGACATATGGAATGAACAGAAGGGTGACAGCCTTCTCCACATCTCCAAGAAAAGAGAGATAAACAAAATGTCTGGGTTTTAGTTATTTTATTGTGCCTCAGGTTTTTTCCCCCCAAGAAGGTCTCAGACAGCAACTAGAGCAGATTGAGGTGGCTGAGTATCAGAGCATGATACAACCAGAACCAATGGATTTGTCATTGTCTGAGAACAGCGCTCTCGAAAGAATACAGGCCTATAAAGTAACACTGGGAACCTTAACAGTATGTGTACAGAGCAGATAAATTATTGAGAAAGGTTTATGAGTTTATGTGTACAAAAACTTTTGTTTAGAGTAAATTGCTATTATTATCATTAACTGACAAGGGTAGATGGAGGAAGCTATACCTCTAACAGATTCTGGAAAAAACCATGTGATACTCGTTGTTATGACATGTGGAGACCCATGTTATGAAATGCAGAGCAGCTAACATTTAAACATGGAATATAATAAACCCCTGCCAGGTTCTTTGGCTGTGAATGATCTTCGAATAACAAAATGTGGGTTATATAATTTCAGATTTGAATTTGCTGTGATATCTCAAGTTCCCATATATCTTCCCCCACCATCTCTATTAATGAAGAAACCAGCATTTTTTTGGAAACAGGTCTCATGGGTGACTGTATGATTAAATCAAAGTTTGAGTATACATTTCAGAGTCTGTATATATACAAAAGCCTTTTAACTTGGGAACTTTGTCAAATGTGGACATCAAGGTAAGTAGCACTGCCCACTGTCAAGGTAAGCTACATTTGCATCTGAACACTGCAATATCTCCCTACAATGGAATATTCATAATATTTACAGTTTGGGTTTAAATTTCTGTAGGGATGGTGCTTGCAATCCATTTATCCTTCTTTGTGATTTACCCTTAAATAGTAATACCATTTCTATATGAAACCTCTGTAGAAGTGATGAGACTGAAATTGCTTTACCTGAATGTTAACTATATTGGATATTGATTTCATAGTTACCCTTCAGTATAGAGGATGTAAAGGTTCACTTCTGAATTCAGTGAGCATAAATAGGGCCAAACATTTCACTGAAATGTTCTATGGAGGATTACATCCCAAATGTTTCTTAGCACTAATTTTGTCATTCATTGTACTATTTCCATTTATATTAAGATGACTTGAAATTCATTCTCCTTTTTATTTTGTTAATAATGCATGTTAATAATGTTAAAGCATTTTCTGTCAAATAAAGAAAAAATATGATGTTCAAAATTTAGGCATAGCTGTTATTTGCTTGGAAACTTTGTAGGAGGACAGTAGAAATAGAGGCAATTGAACTGCCACAAAGTCATTGCAATCTGAGATTTTCCTGGACATCTTTTAGAAAAGCTGCAAACAGGATACAGTATTCTGTAAACTCAGAAGCTGTATTTTAAAGACTTCTGTGATATAGCTCAGTGATTTAACATAATTAAATTAAGGTAGTAAATTAAAGCACACACAGAAGGGTAGAACAGGGAATATTAAAAATTTACATCATCTTGGAGTATTTATCCAGACACACTGTTTTCAGTAACTTTAAATAACTAGTTTGGCAGTTACACTTTTCCTGCTGAGTATGAGGTATTTGAAACTCATTTACTGAAAGTTGTGTTTTGTGGATTTCCATAGATAACAGGCATAATTCTACCTTACTAAAAATACCACCAACTGGCTGTCATGTGAGTTTCTGAAAAGCTGCAATAAATCTCTTATCTATTTTCATATGAACTTTGGGCTGCACATTATTTTTCTCTCTGTGACCTCACTAATTCTCCCTGTTCAGAATTTAATAGACAGTGACTCTGAACATCCACGGGGGTTCCAAGTTTGCATGAAAGAAAACTTGCTGACATTGCTGCTTGTTGGCTGCTGTACTCTCCTCCTGATGGGTGCTAAACTGCAGCACTCTCTCACATGTTGCCCATTTCAGTACAAGCAGAAAATGTGCCGCCTGCTGATGGAGATGGTCAGCAACTCATCACATCAGGAGTGTGGAGAGATATACAGGTAACTTAAGGACAATACACACTGGGGTGAAAATTCAGTATTTTAAATCTGTTCATTAATTTGGAACCTGTTATAATAAGTAGGTTTCACCAAGTAGTGGTTAGAGCACCATTATTCATGTTTCAGTGGCAAAGACAAAGAAATAACCTGGGAAAAAGTTGCCAAAGTCACTCAGAAAACCAAGGACAGGTTGAGAAATGAGGCTCCCATTGAGTGACATGAGTCTTATCCTCAGCACATTATTGACCAGAGCAGTAAATGTAAATGGTGAATTCCATGTGAAATCTGAACCCCAGCTACATTTTCCTAAACCTTGCCAGTGTCACAGGCAACAAATGTTTTTCAAAGGGATCATGTATCTCTTATTACAGTCCCTTAGGCACTTTGCTGAACATCAAGGCACATGGAACAACACTGTAATTCCCACTTAGATGTTGACATGTAGTTACAGAAAGATCTGATGCGTGGTACTGTGGCCCTCCTTGACCAAAATAAAGATGAAACAGATAGTCCAGTGCTAAAACCACATTACCTCTTTCTGCTTTTACAGCAGTCTTTTGGCTGCCATAATTCCTCACAAAGATGAGCAAAGTCAGGATTAGTTAGGACCTCCAAAAACATCATATTGAATGTATAACACAGCACTATGACATAGTGACTTCTCCTGGCCTGCAATACTTTTCCAAATGAACTCTCCCAGCCAGTTCAAGGAGACAAAGACTCATAGCATATTATTTTGGTTAAATCAAATTGTACCTCTAGTCCATTGCTACCATTGAAGAAAAAATTATCATTTCAACAAGCCTGAGGTCTAATATCTTTCCTGAAGAGTAAATATATATTAATACATGTCTCTCAAAGAACAAAATGAGTGAATTAACCCCAAGCATTGATGAGAGCTGCTATAGGTCGTCAACTAAGTTCCTCAAAAGCTCTTTGAGAAGCCTTTTCTCATTTCCTGTATTTTTAAAAGAAATAAAAGTCTATGCTCTGTATTGCTTTTTCTTTAAGTAAACATATTTTTTTTCTGCCGTAAAGAACTCTTCTCCTGCCATTTTTCCCTGCTGTGAACAGCAGCCTATCAAAGAAATAAAACCTTAAAGGTCACATTGGAAGCAAGACATATATTACAATTTCAGATACAAGTCTCAAAGACCTGAGAAGTGCTTCATTCAGACTTATAAAAGCTATAACAAGAAGAAAGAAACTTCAATTTGTTGATATTAAATCTTTCTTCAACCTTCCAAATAATTATTTTAAAGAAAGGGTTTCTCTTGCAATGTTAACTACACAGTATGCCCAGATTAAGTCAATTAAGATTTGCTGATACCGTGAACCTGCTTGTGCTTTCAAATGTGGAGGAAGATATTGTAAGTCACTTTTAATAAAGGAAAGAAAACAATTCCACTTGGTAAAATATGCAAAGTTTATATTTCCCTGCACTTTATGAGTAGATATACTCTCTGAGTTTCTGAGGCACAGTAGTTTTTTTTAGCAATTTATTTTGTATAGATGAAGCAACTACACAGACCTACAGGTGAACTTATATGTTTTTCACTCAGAAGTGGTTGTGATTTGTGTAGCTTACTAAATTAGCAGTGAAGCAACCAGCTCAGAAGTGTGATAGCCTCCAGCCCAGGGGACATAATGTCTTCACTTCTGAGTCCCTTCTGTCCAGAAGGTAAGAGTGGCACCATGCATTGTTTTCATTCATTGCTAAAGCACTCAAGTTGCAGTGAGTATCAGGCTTCTGTCCTGCTTGGGACTGGTGTGATATTCTCCCACAGAAAGAGATGGGAAATCATAAAGGATAAACATAATAGTGTAGTTGAAGCAATGGCAAGTATTTGCTGTACTTTTTGCCCACAATGTTAAAGAAGAGGATCTACTGAGCAGTGGATGACCCTCACATTTGTCCCATTTCTCTTGTCTTTTTCTAGTGGTGTGAAAAGCTTTTCATAGAGTAGGTGTTCATGATGGAAATCAAACACAATGGCCTTTTCAAATCCTGCTCTACATTAAATGCTCACACACATGGCAATACTACACTGACGCTGGCAACAAGAGGGAGAGGATCAGGCCCTGAAGAGATCAGCAAGAATAAACAAGGCAGAGGAGTTCTGTGCAAGAGTGAATGCTATACTGAGCATCAGAGCGTTTTTTTAGCTTTTATTGACGTCAATAATCAGTTGCAGGTTTTAATTTTTTCTTCTACTGTAATTTCATTTCAAGTACATATAAACGCACTAATTGAAATGGATCATAAGTGTAAAACAAAAAGGAAATAGCCATTATATGTATAATTATCATTATTATATATAAAGTTATATATAAATATATATGTAATTACATATGTACCTAAGAAACCCTTCTCTTATCAATAGTGCTGGTAATATGTGAGAGAAGTATATGGGATTCCATAGTGTAGTGGTTAGCAAACCTAATTTAAAGCAGAGTTTGTTATGTTCCTAGGAGTGCTGCAAGCTGTAGAATACCCTATCCCAGCTCTGGTTTCAGAAGGCTTAGACAAATGGTGAGATGCACCTGTCCAAAACCTGGAACATGGGATGAGATTAAAAACATCTTGGCACTTCTCTTTTCTGTCTTATTGTTTACCTTCACGTCAGGAATACTTAAGTGCCTAAATGAACTAAGGATTCAGGTCCTTGGAAAAAAATTTTGCTGAAAAAATTTTCCAGTGATTATAATTTGTCCCTGGTGAGTCTCAGCCTAGAACCTTTTACCTGACTTACATTAGTGAAATGGTGCCTATGGATGTCTCTCCAGTGACTTTTCAATTCAGATCTGGTGCAGACTTGTTGAAGTAAATCTCCCTCATCTCCTCCAGTCTCACTTTGGTACACTTAGATATGTCTGAAGGAATTTATTTTATAGAGCTAGATCAGCTGGACAAAAAAAGTGAGAGTTCAAGTGGAAGAGGCAGGGAGGGGGATGGAGGAGGGAAATTCAACTAGCAAAGTGCCTTCAAAGTAGTAAACTTTCCTCACAGAGCTGTTAAGAAGCCCTCTTCAGTGCCCAACAACACATACCACAAGGCTGGAAAGATATGAATAATGTATCCTTTCAAGAAAAGGACTACATAGGATTCTTGGAAATGGACTTTGTCAACAATCTTCATAGGGATAGGCAAAGGTGAGATTTGCCTCCATTCTCTATTCCTGACAATGTTCTGTGCGCAGCTTCTCCCCCACTACCTAGGGATTAAAGCCAAAGAAAACAGAAAGAAATACAGAAAGATAAGAAAAATCCAGTGACTTTGATACTTCCTGAGTGTTCTTTTCCTTCATGTGTTTGGAAAAATCAAGTGCCACAAGAAATAGATGATGAATTAAAAAACCCAACAGTAAGAAACATTAGATGAAAGACTTCTTGATCTTCTTCGCTCAAACTTCTATGTGAAAAGTAATGTTTCATCTCTCCCTACTTAATAAAAAGACACAGTAAGCAAAACACTGTCCCTGAAGCAAAACTCTCCTCTACAATATGTTTTATAATGCTTCATCAAGTATGGTCTCAGAGAAAGGACACTGTATCCAGAGCTAAGCAATTTCTTGCCTTTCTTGTCTGTGCCTAATATATTTAGCATGGAATTGTTGCTGGCTGTGTCTAAACCTTATCATATCATCAAGAATTGATGTCATATCATCAAGAATTGATATAGGGGTACATTTAAGCCTCACTACCACCACCCAAAGGAAGATTAAAGAAGAATCTCTGAGGGGATATAAAGGTAGGACTTTTCCTTCCTGGAAAAGAAAGGGGTGCCACCTGAAGCTTAGCAAGAATCTAGTGTCAAGTCACTTGTTCACAAAAAGAAACTGACTCCCACGGTGGAAGAACTCCACAATATCTGCATTTTAAGTCTCTTCTCTACATAGTAAAGATGAGTATGTAAGAAAAAAATAAAAAATCTTCAGAGAAAAGATCTCTGCCTGTTGGCAGTGACACATCAAACTTGAGACTTTCAGAAGTCTTTCAGAAGTTATTAAAAACAACAAGGAAAGGAAACTGCTCATTTTAGATTCTCCTATTTGTTAAGGTGGCCTTCAGAGGCTGAGCTGGGTGTGAATTGCTGCAGTTGAGGTCATTCTATTTTGAGGGCAGCCTTTTTCTGAAGACAAAGTAGTTCTGGAAAGTGTAAACTGTTTTTTCTCACCTTGGTGGGATATAGCTAGGAACTCCTATCGTGATCAGTCCAGAGTCAACATCGTTAGCTGTATTTTTGCATCTCAGAAAAATAAAGGGCTTTTGGTTTCTTATGAAAAAACATAGTGGTGGAAGAGGGACTACCACGTTATAAAATCTTTGCAATCTCCCCTGGGTAGTGCCTCATATTTATAGTGCCATCAAGAGACAAGTTTGTGAAGGCCAGGGTTTTGTATAGCGCTTCTTTTTTTGGTTGGTTTTTAGAATACTTTATTTTCCCAAGCAATTTAACCTCGAGCCACCATTTAAAGGATAATCCACATTTGTCTCTTTCCTAAGCCGAATGAATACTCACAACTGGAAACAAAAGAACATAGAGGATTAACTCAGAAACAGCCTTTTAAATGATGAATGATGAAGAAATAAGGAAGGATAAGAATAGGTATGAATGAGCTGCTCAGCTTCACAGTATAATTGAGAAATGTTTAAACTAGTCAGAGATCTACTGCCACAGTTTTTAAAAGGTGAGGTTATAAAAGGTAGGACAGAAAACTACAAATGTACCTTCTGGCTTTTTAAGGAGAGTAACAGTGGAAACGTATTCTTGGGGACTGGGAACAAACAGAGTATATTACCTTTCCCATAAAAAGCCAAACTCACTGGAGGCCAAGAGGCACATCAATTTCTCCATGGTGTAAAGTAAGAGTAGTCTGTGGAGTTGTATTAAAAATTAATGTAGCCCATATCAATGCTATGGATTTGATCTGTAGGTGGGCAGTACAGTTTAGCATATGTTTAATCTGACTGAAAGTGTAAATTGCTCAGAGAATGTCAGAGCAAATCCAAGGGCAGCAGTTGGTAGTTATATGGTTTTGCTGTAGAATCATAAAACCAAATAATGATAGCTTTGTTATAAAATTCTGCATGATCTGGAACAAATCATTAATTTTGTTTCACTGTTGATTTCTCCATCTGTGCAAGGGAAATCATGACACACAAAGAGGGTGGTGAGACTCGACCCATTCAGTTTGGAACTGTAAACTGAAATCCTTTGAGAAAAAATTTGTTGCACTAAGCTTGCTATATTTAAATAATATTTAAATTCAAGTATATAAGGGTTTTTTTTGTCCAGATGTTATGATGCTGCAAGTCAATCTGTACTGAAGTCTACTTAGACAAGCATGGAAAATTCCCATGGTGTTCTTTTAAACTTAGTAGTTACTTCGACATAGCCCACCTGCAGAAGTGTTTCCACCTCACCCCACCTATCAGTTGGAATCTGCTGCATGACAGGGTTATCTGATTTTCTACTTACAAAAGTTTAGCGCGACTGGCTGCACTTTAACAGGATTATTGTCACCCTGTTTTGAAGATCTCCGTACAATTATTGAAACCATTGTTTCAGCCTTCATAAATAGAAGGAGGTGAGGGAGGGTGAGAGCCATGGGGGCTGTATTTGCACTGTATAATGGAGCAAACTGCAGATATTCCTTCACTGCTACTGCCCAAGGCTGCCCTGACACTGGAATATAATTATGTTATCAAAGGGTGGGTTTTGTACTAGTAAAACATCTTTTCCTGGAGGTGTCTCAGACCTTGTGATAGGCTCTGGGCTGCAGCACTGCAACGAGAAGAGTGATCTGTTGAGTCTCCATTACTAAGCTGCAGTGGTCCAGGCACGGCCACCAGCAAATGAGAGCACTGAGCACAGCCAGAGATGGGACCTCTCTGTTCTGCACTTTGTGTGGTGTCTTCAAAATGCAGTTGGGAAGGGGCATGGCAGTGTCACACAGAAGTACCATGGCAGTGTCACACACACACAGCAGTCTGAACAAGCCTGAAAAACCCAGCAGAGAGTAATTAATTTGTGCAAAGTTCTGCAAATGTTGAAGCACGGCCTTCAGACCAAGGCAGTGTGTTCAGTTTCCTGGTGCATCACATGTCCCAGGCCAGCACCCTTGCTCTGCTTTCCCCGAAGGGCGGAGACCTCAGATCCTCGATGAGCTGTTGCACAGATACAGGAGTGAAGCTGCAGGCTTCACATTTTGTCCTATTTGCTGAAAAATTTCAATGGCTGCAATGCTATCAGTCATCCCAAACTCAGCACAGATTGATATCCCCTTAATGCTCTTTGATTACTCTGTGTGCTCCCACATAAGACATAATACCCAGCATGTGACATTATTTTTCATGTTTCCTTCCAGATCTATCTGTGAAATTAAGAATATGTAGAAAATTGCAGCTTTCCTGCCTTCTCTAGCAATAAAGAAGATATTTTCATTATTCTTTAAAAGATAAAGAGAGTAGAGATCTGAACAAAACAATGATTTGTAATATTCTGGTTTTATTACAATGGTTGTATTTCATTCACTTAAGTGGGAACAAGCTGAAGTTACCTTTAATCTCTTACTTTCTCAGATTTTTTCACCCTGAAGGTTTCTGGCAGAATAAGGATGGAGTTCAAGTCCAATATAAATAAAAATTTTATATGAGTGACACTCAGGAATCACATATGTAGTATAGAATGAATAAAAGTTGGCAAATATCCAGATAAAAGCTTTTAAAAAAGGGTCATATTCTTTCTGGGGAAAAAGGTGGCTAGGATTTGTAAATTTTACTATTTATCTACCTTCTTAATTTCACCTTCACTGAATTTGCTTTTCCTGCAGTGTTCCAGAACTCTTTCCCATGGATGATTCATTAGGGTACATTGTATAAGATTTTGCTTTACAGTTCTCATAGAAAAAAAAAAAATTGCATGAATGGCTAGGGACAAGATTGACCTTTTATATTTTCAGATTCTTTACAGATGTTTTCTTTAATGCTGCTTTATTTGCCAGCACTGTTTCCTAATTTCCTTTTATTATTATTTTTTTTTAATTTAATGGCCCCTTGCACCTGCAAATCTGAAAACACTGTAGCATGGAGTGACATAGTCACAGCCCAAATCTGTAAATAGGAAACAGGCACAAGGTGATAAAGTCCCTTGCCAAACAATGCAGGGTTGTCCCGTTCTAGGAGCACAGTCTAGCATGTTATCTTTTGCAACACTCTGGAAAACATTTCACTTCTCTGCTGGTAGCTGAACCTTTGGAGTTCACTCACTATAAATCTGAACAATTTATGGAACATGGAACTGGGGTCTTTAGGTGCTAATACAGTGCTAAGTTATAATAATCACACTGATTACAGTTGATAATATAAAGGAACTTTTTGAGTAGGTTTTTGATATTTTTTACTACATTCATCTTTGCATGTACTGGTGTTCGGCAGTCCTCGTGACAAGGATGGATTGGTCTCTTTGAACACAGGGAAAATCCTGTTCTGCTGCAGACTTCCCATGGAAACACCTAAACTGTGCAATGTGCTGCAGAGATGCGCCAGTCTCTGTGAGTCTTCCTTCCCACAGGAAAAAAATCTGGCTTGAAATGGAGGTAGGAGGAGGGATATGATGGGAGTCTTTTTCCAAGAGTGAGATGTACTTCTGTATCCTGCAGTTGAAACTACTAAGTCCCCATAGCTCAGCAGTCTTTCACTGAAAAGGGAGAATTAATTTGCCTGTTTTCTAGTAGGTGGGCCCGCAAGGTGTTGGAAACAGCAGCCATGGATGTCATTTTACTTGAGGATTTAAATAGAAAAATTGCTAATTTTAGGAATATTTTCAAATATTTAAAAAAAATATGCAGGGTTTACATAGAAAATATTTTTAAATTAATATTTTCAATATTAATTCTAAGAGATATAATCAGTCAAAAAATCAAAACATAATATATGCCCTTAAGGCCTATTAAAAATAGCAAGTTTCAATTATGAACTTTATACACATACAGCCAGACTGACTACACAAAGTTGGCAAAAGAAAAAAAAACTAACAACCCAAAATTTTCCCACCACTTCCTGCAAAATGCCAACATACAGATTTTATATGTACATTAATTTTTCTTGGATAGATATCTGTGAACACACTGATGGAAATTGCAGTTAGTTTTGATGAGCTACATAACAGATGCATAGAAGGAAGGAGGGAGGGTGAGAGATTGTGTTGAACTTCATAAATAAATGTTTTATGCTTATTCATTAGTGTTGTGCAAAGAAATATGATAAATAACAATTACAGAATTATCAGTGTCTGTAAATAAAACTGTGCAAAGGAAAAGAGGAGAAATTTGTTCCCTACCATCTTCATGCTTAATGAATGTCTCATATCTCCAATTAACAATTCCAGTCTTCTGTTCTGAAAAAAACAACTGGATGAAATGATTCTGTCTAAAATATGGATTGGAGGACGTGCCTGCTAACAAGTATTTGCCTTGGTCTAGGTGTCAAAATTGCCTGTGAATGATGCCATAGTTCTGATTGACATGAGGGTATCTTAAAGCTAAACAGAAGCAAATTGCTGGCCAAGGGCATCAGCAGTCAAAACATTGCTGGTAATTACTCTTGGAGTTAGAAATTCCTCCGGGGATACCTTTCCTATCAAACAATTAAAAATCACATGTTATCAGACAGAAGTTTGGTATCTTTGCTTTTGTTTTGTTTGAGAGACAGGAACATTTCTGCAATATTTCTCCATTTTCTGAAATGTTCATATTTTGTCTCAATTTCACTGTTCCCTCCTCTCCTACTTTTTTCTTCCTTTATGTATAAAGACTTGTTACTAACTCACAGTGAAGTTTTGAAATATCTGACAGAATGTTTCTGCAGCACATCAAAGAAATGCAGCCAGTGACTCCAGCTGGGTAGAAAACATTTGTGGGCTGGTTTTCCCTTCTTCATCCAACATACAGAGCTTGCAAATTTACGCTGTTAAAATTTGTTTCTTGGTCAGCTTAGGATGTAGTTTCTCCTTATAAACTTCTTAATGTCAGAGCCACCTGAAGTGGTAGAATATCTATATCACAGGTATTGTGTCCCCAGCCACCATCAGTATATCTGTGTATCAACACTTACCTGTTACACAAGATTCTGATGCAGCAATCTGAATTTTTTACTCCTTTCTGTAGTGAAGGATATGCATGCCACATTTCCAATGTAATCAAAGCTGAGATAGTGCCTCACATAAAACACTTGCAAAAGACTGAACCCTTAATGACTTTTGAACCCACTACCAATGGTCAGACCTCCATGGACACCAGGAACCACAGTTTCAGGGAGCATGAACTCCAGCTCACCTTGACATCATCATCTGGATCCCAGCCTACAGCACACTCCTAACTCACATTCCTATTGCACACACAGCAATACAAGAAGACAATTTTAATTAAGGGGATGTAATTGTACATTTCAGCGAAGAATGATGAATTCAAACACTCATGAACTTTATTCATTTGTTTATCTCCTGTCAAGCCCCAAGAGCTTTTGACCCTTGTTGGAGAGACTGTAGGACATCAGTGGAAGCAAAGACACTATTTAAAATCCTCACTGGAGATAGCTTTAATGAGTAATCAGCAGCACATCTTAAAGCCTATCACAATGACCTTTCCCTGCATGCTTTCTCTTATTTTTGCTTTAACAGCATTTTTACTTAATACCTTGTTGAAAAAAAAGGCTGCAGAAAAGGATTTTAAAGCTTTCCTTTTAATTCTAACAATGAAATACATATATTTCACTTCTAAAACTTGCTGATACTATAAATTGTAGTGAAAAAAGATAGTTTGTCAGGATGGCACCTTGACAGTGCATATGTATGAACCTACTCTAGTGATTTCCTTGTCATGTCAGCTTAGTCCAACAGTCCAAGCAAGGTTGTCTCTTCCATTTGCTTAGCTATTCCCAGTCCTAGGAGGTCAACAAGGAGACGAATTCTCGAGGAGTATCAAAATAATCCAATACAGACCATAACAGTGCCAACCATACCAAGACCAGAAACACTGAGGCACAGAAGGCTGTTTATTATCTTTGATTTTGAATGGATAGATGGTCTGATTTCACTGTTAGCACATTGTGCATCCAAAATGAAATAAACTAGGCGTAGACAGAGGCTGAGCAGAGGACTGAAAATAATAAAATGTTGAAAAAAATCATAAAAATAAGTAGGAAATTATATACAACGTGTTGGAAAGTGTGGTACACAACTGAATTCTAACATTTTGTCTGCAGTTTCTAAAGAGGCTGTAACTTCCTAATTTGTGATTTGTAGAAGCCTTTCCAGGCAGAATTTTGCATGGGAAAAAGATATGTACAGCTGTACTGAAGTGCTTCATAAATTCGTATCTTTGTTAATTGTTCTTGTTAAAAATTCAGAATAAAAGGAAAATATTTAATTTCAAAATTTTTTTAAACCAAAATGTTTTGGTTTTAATCAATACTAAATGTACTTTGATGCCTGAACATTAATTGATTGGGTCTGTTTTTAGAGCTGCCAGCAAACAGAAAAAACTGTTATTCATGCAGATCTAATTATAGAAAATGCATATGCAATTGAGAAAACTATGCATACTTAAGACAATTATTTGTGCTTGGACTTCTTCAAGCACTTTTCTGAGGACTATCTCTTTAGATATGTATAATTTTATTCCAGGATTTTTTTTTTTTACTCCTTTGAGCTCTGTTCTAACATTATCATACATTTGTGAGAAGAGCAGAAAGCAAATTTAGTGTAAAACTGTGATTTTGCTATTGCAATAGACTTTAATCTTAGTTAGAGGTGTTTGCAAAACCATTCTGTGATTTTTCTATTCTTACATTCCATCTTACAGGATCAAGTGTACATAAATAGAAATTCCTCCCAGTTGTGAGGTGGGAATATATAACACAATCTGAAGGTGGGTTTGTGGGCACTGAAGCTTGTGCAGATGCTTGCTTACATTTAGGCCCATGTGTTATTTTTGCTCTATATTTTATTGACATCAATACTAGTCTTTCTTTCTTTAGCAGAATTTGAGTTAGGAGTAGGGTGCAAGTGGAAGTCATCAGGAATCATTTTCTTAGGCCAAACCAGATTTTGAGTAGTCTTATTAATGAGCCAGAGTTCATTAATATCGATTTATCATTACAAACTTTTCATTAATACCTATTTCTCTAATGTGTTTACCACATAAACACTTAGTCCTCTCAGTTTGGGGCATGCCAGGTGTCCGATGACATGAGAGATTAGAGGCTTCTTTGATTCTAAGTCCTGTAAGGGGCCTTGATCTGTCTGCCTTCGTCTGGTTGTAAGAAAGAGAGAGGAATAACTCTGAAGTAGAAAGTTTTCAGGCACTCCTCTCCTGGCCCCTCATGCCTGTGGACTATTTGGTGAGTGTGCTGTGGTTCCAGCGAGTGCTCTGAGCCCTCCCTACACCAGGGGCTGGTGGTGAGGATGGATGTGAGGCAGAGTCGGGCTCTGATAAACTGCTCCCAGAAGACTGTTAAGTAGCATTCTGCCTGCAGGCTCATTTATTTTGCATCTCACTCTGTGAAGCTGCGTTACAGCACCTCTTTCAAAGCACTCTCTGTGAAGGACAGCAAGTGCATCATCTTAAAAAAATGCAGGAGTTAAAAGCTTGCAGTTCACATCAACCTAAGGGCAAAGGTTTTGCAAAGGACTTTCACTGGGCATCCACAGTGAGGCAACACATCACTGAACAGCAGCAGCCTTTCCTTCAAATCTCCACAGGGATCACGTGGGAGGTTTTACTATTACAAATGTTTCTGGTGTACATTTCAAAGTCTCAATCATAGGTGATTATCTCAAGATATCCTCATTTACTCTTCACAGAAATGCTTCCAAGCACTCAGTTTCCCAGATCTAACTCTGCAAACATGGCTGCAGCACATCTCAGGTAACACTTTTTCTTCTGACAAGAGATGTGTGACCATGAGTGAGAATTTTCATAGGATACTTCCTTAAAGATTTATAACACAATCTCAATGCAAACGTCAGACTGCTTATTAAAGTGTAACTGTGAGAGGGAGGAGTCAAAGGACAAAGAGATTGTGATTAAATTGCAAACATAAAATTATTTTTTAAAAGATTTTCATTCTGAAATAAGGATTTACTGAACATTTTCACTATGAAATAAAGTTAAATACCCTCAGAGCAGTCAGTAGTTTCCATGCAAAGGATCCAGGATATCTGGTCCTTGAATGTGAAGATGTCAGTCATATCACTTTGTGTGACACATCTCACTGGTCATCTGTGAGGAATTTTATATTTGCTTGGTTGTAATGCATGCTGGCAGGAAAGAAGATGGAAGAGAATACAATCATTCACACTACCCATATAAAATTCTGTTTAATTTACCTTATTGGTCACAAAACTTATTCAAAATTGCTGAGTCGAGGGCCTGCCTTTGTGGCTTATCAGACGGCAGGCAAAGCAAGGGGAGTCAGGAATGGACTGAGAGATGCCTTCTATATATTCCACTGGTTGAATCAGGATTTCTAAAACCATTTTTGTCCTCTATTTTCCACATCTATCTGAAGAGTATAACCCTGTCTTTCAACTTGTAAAGATGTAAATACAGAAGACCTGCCATGATTTTGTGTTAACTGTAATTGTCAATCTGCATATTGAATGATACCTTCTGGACTTTATTCTTCCAACCTAAAGTCTGAGTTACCTAAAGGTGCTACTAAATACATCTAATGATCACCAGCCCTCTGCATTAGTTGTAGAGTAGGTGGATGAGCAGAGTACCCATAACACATTTGAAGTCAGGCCATAATGCAGCTGTATGGCCACTTAGGGTTTCTCAGTTGTGTGGGGATGACAACTTTCACGAGAAAAGCACAAATGAGCAGCATTGGAGATAACTCCTTAATCCACACTGGAGCATGGGAGCATGTCTTACTATGCCAGTTATCAGAGATCAAACTGTAAATGTGGAACAATTATTTAACAAGCAGAAAGATCTCCATAAATGACACTTTCTGTCATTTCTTCAGTCTTTAATTTACAGTAAATAATGTTCAATCAGATTAAATCAGAGTGGAAAGTCATAATACTGGGATAAAATTAAGTACTTCTGTCGTGGTTTGCTGTGTGTTTATTACAGGGCAGTGGTTGAAATGTCAATATTAATTTTGCCTAGATTTTATTGTTATAGTCGTTGCGGTATCTAATCCTTACGTTTCTAAGACTTATTCTGAAATTCTGGATCTATAAAACACAAAGTTTTTTGAAGGAAAAATACAGCACATAAATATCTTCCTTTCAAAAAGTACTTCTGTATGTTCAAGCACACATCTGTGCCATGAATTTGAACACATATTTTCCAATATTGGAGTTGAAAGGCAATTATCTAAATTCCCAGCATACAGACTCTTTGACAGTGATGAGTCACTCTAGGATTTGGAAGTAACTTAAAAAAATTAGAAAAACTTAATTCCTGTATCCTTATGGAAAGCAGCAGAAATCAGACTTGCAAGATACTTCAGGAAAAATTTTTTTTAACGGTTTCCTTTAGCTGCCCAAATTTGAGAACTTGAACTCATAATAGCCATGTTCCAGGCAAAGCATTCAGAAACTGTAACATAGCATTTGGCTGACTCAAGCTTGTCTCTTTCTGTAACAGAAATTGGCTTCCCTGCTACCCCATGACTTACCATCACAGTGGTAAACACTCTCCAGAACCCTTTTGAAAGGGATGATTCATCCCTGGAGTATTTTTAAGAATTTGTTAACTTGCATTTAGCCTAGTGTGCTGGTAGCCAATAAACAGAGTGAAGACAAGCTCTGAGTAGTCACACATAAACCATTTTGAATGCTATAATTGTACAGCATTATCTTGGTCTGTAGACTGAGTCATCTGCTGGTTAAGCAGAATGGAAAAAACAGAATAAGACCGTTGCTACAACAGGGATTTTGATAAAATGCTAAAGGAATCAGTATTAGCAACTGGATTATATTTACCTCTCTGGGATTACACCTTCTTGTTCCAGGCACAACTTGTAATTCGTGTTGATTTTTCCAAAGTTACTGAAGTCTCATGTGTGAATATTACGTGAATCTAAGTGCCAATATCACAGAAAAAATAAAATCTGATATACTAACATACCTTTCTGAGAAAGTCTGACTCCAGACACTACCCTTTCTATGTCTTGTATTTCAATCCAGTTGAAACAAAAATGAAACACAGCAGGCAGTTCTTATTGTATGTGACTGGGGACCCAGTTTTTGTTGACACTTGGAAGTATGCCCGAACAGGGGTGGGGGAAGGACTGGGGGGATGTAGGGGGACAGGGAGGGGGCGGATGTGGAATAAGAAGAGAGCAGGAGAGTGAGAAAGAGAGTTTATTAGTAGCTGACCACCAGTTCAAACCAAGTGCAAATCAGAAACAGCTTTTACAGCAGTTAGCCTTATAGGAAGATAATAATAAGTGAGATTTTACACAGTCTTTGGGACTGCGAAACAGAAACCAGCTTTTGGCAGACAGTTTAAGGGAATGCCACTTCATGGAGAATGGAAAGTGATGAGTTACAGGAACTTGGCACACTGATCGGATCATCTTATCCTCCCACTCCAAGCAATAAGATCCTGGCATCCTGGTTTACGCAAATATCAGAAACATGATCTTCACGAAAGCTAGCATGTATTAGAAGCCAGTGACACAGTCTGTCATGTTCCTCTGTAGAGAGCTCTCCTTCAGTGTGTGTCATTGAGCTGCCTGGTTACACTACGTGTAATGAATTAAGCCTGAAAAGTAAACATTTAGCTGTTTGCAAAATGTGAACAATTCTGCTACTTCTTTTGAAGGATGCTGAATCAGTTAAAGCAAAATATTTTTCAAAGATCACATTGAAATTGCACTAGAAGACAAATAGGGTTTTGATGGATCTGCTCATGCCAAAAATGTTTCAAAACCCTTTAATCACATGCCAAGGTACCTGCTGAGTTCTTTAGCATCTGATTAATGAATAAATGAACAGGTGAGAGGACAAAGAACCTTGGAGTCCATCTCCTTTACAACTTGCCTGAAGGCTTCCAGGATTTTCAAATTCACAGGCCAACAGATGGGCTCATATGGGTTTAGGAGCATGGAAGCTCTGAAAGCTTCACAATTGCTGCCCTGGCTCTTCAGTGACCACGATAATTTCCAGCTTCTCAGAGGATGCTGCTCTCCATCTCTTCACTTTGGACATAATGAAATATTCATTGAGCCAAAATAGTCTGTCTCTATGGTTTAGTAGTTTAGGACACCATGTGATTTAAAATGGGGATTTGAATCCAAGCTGATGGATGCCTTTATACTGAAATACCAGCTGGCACAGGAAATAGGATTCAGATTACTGTCCTAATTATCAGGCTATATAGCAATTTTAATGCTTTAATCAATATTTTATTATGAAATGTAAAACGGAATAGAATAACAGAAGCAATGGAAGAAGGCACCTATTTCAATACAACACTCATTGCACCTCTCAGGAGTCAGAAAGGCCTGAGTCCTTCCTTGCAAAAGGAACAGAAGTCAAGTCCCCTAATTCTATATTGATGTTTGGTGTTCAGGCAGCCACATGCCCCTAGTTATGACTGAAACTTTATTATTAGTGTTTTAGTACAAATTTTTGAAGAGTTTTTCTTCCCATTACACCACATTTTTCAGACCACTAGCTCCTACGTAAAGAAAAGATACAATGCAAAGTTGCCAGATTTAGTAGATTTCCATCAGAAATTAGAAGGCTATACCAATTTCGTTATGCAACGCTATGTTAAAAACTGTCTTGCAATTTAGTCACAATATGTGTTAAATAATTTAAGCAGTAAAAAAATAAAATGTTGAGTGCAATGATAATTAACAAACACTATTCAACAGCTAATTCATTAAAGATATTTTTAATTATTTATTTAATTATTGCATATGCATATACGCATAAAGTACCTCATTCCATCAAAACCAGTTGTAAGGATTTAAGTTTGTATTATATGTTCTTTGAAAGTAGACTGTTCTATGCCAAATTTTCTGAAATTTCAAACCTGTATTTAAGATTAAAAGCTTTTCATTAGAGAAAGCCATCTGCAGATACACTTATAGCTGATGTTCCCTCAGGTTCTGTAGGTCCATATCAGCTTGACAGAGGTAATATCCGATTATCATCACCAGCTTTGCTGCTACTGCTCTCTATGCTGTGAACAAGATGACATTAAGAGAATGTTTCTTCAAAGACTTTCTGGTGTTTATGGTGCCTACCAACACAAAGAAGAGAGAGTATTATAACAAGCATGAAAGGTTTTCTCCTCTTCTGTTTCTTCATCCATGGAGAAAGTTGTCTCATTAATTTCCATAAGACAAACATCTTCCCATGGCATCATCCAAGCAGGTACTGACCAAAATGAGACCAGATGTCTTTCAGTAATTCTATATGAAACAGTTTCTCTGTCGAAATTAGAAAAACAGAATTGGGGTTGTCTGTTGAAGGAGCAATGAGATGAAAGAGATGTTGCTACCTGATATTCCTGTTGGGATTTCTTCAGCGTAAATTCAACTTAATAATACTTTCTATAGCATGACACTCAGAAGTAAGGGCAGCAAAATGGAAAAAAGAAGACAGAGGTTCAATGTTACAGATGCAGAAGAAATAAAAGCCCAGGGATTCAGGAAGTGTTTTATAGTATGAAATGAAAGCCTGACACCCAAAGGCTAAACCAGAACCACTGCAAAGCTGGGGACAGAAACCAAGCTGTTGAATTTATACAATTTCAGCAGGTTTTTTTGCTCCATTTTCTTTTCTTAGGAAAAATTATTGCCTTGCTTTCCTCTCTAGGAGCATTCCCAAAGAACTGGAAGTGAAAACACAACTGGGATGTAATTTAATAGAACTCATATTTCAGTGAAAGCACCTCCTAAATCTCTACATTTATATCTAGCATATGCACACAGGATATATATATATAACCATAATAGAGGGGATCAGTAGTGATAAAGGTCCTATGTCTTGTTCTCTGGCATCTGAATCATGATCTTTGAAAGTGCTGTAACACCTATTGAAAATCCAAGTTATAATTTCACATTAGGAAGAAGGTAAAAAAAAGATGCTGCAGTTCACCATCACAACATGTTAACACATTCCTGATATGGTTTGCTGCATCTGATTATCTTGCAGCTGTTCTTGGTAAGGTTTCTTGTCTAGCTGGCATGGACACTGTGAGAAATTGCATCCTTAGGTTAGTTCTTGTTATGCCTTCTTGATAGTTAATAGCAAGTATCACAAGATAGCAGTTCACAAAGGCTGCTTAAGGCTGTTTAAGATTAAACTGAGACAAAATAACAGACAAAAAACCCAACACAAATTAAGGCCAGTTCCCCCCAGGTATCTCCATCACAATGAAAGCCAGTTTGGGCCTTATTAAAATTATCACTCTTGATCAGAGTAATATATAATGAGGTAATTAAAGTTGACATCAAATGCTAACACAATCATTGGAGCCTGTTTTCTTGAGAAGCCTGAGTTCTCAAATGCTCACTCATTCCTGCAACGATGCCTCACCAGTCACTCTGTGGGTACAGTTTAAAAGGCTGGCTTCATGCTTCTTGATTTTTAATCCAGTTATAATATTGTGTATTTTCTTGACTGACTGCTTCTAAAGTAAGGATAGATCATTATGCTAATTACATTCTTTCTGATTTTTGTCATTTACCTATATTACCTTATGATCTCCATTTTATATTTTGTCCAATGAGTCTGACTTTAACAGAGTCTTCAAATCACCAATAAACTGTGTTTGACACCCCCTTGTTTAACTCAAATCTCCTCAGTTCCCTTATGTGGCTGTAACATAACCAGTCTGGCCAAAGTCTTCCATTTCCACCCACAGTAATTTCCAAAATGAGATCATGATTCATCCTGTGGTGCTTTTATTCTGAACATAAACTTATGTTTAAATAGCTTCATGACTGGCATCTACTCTTACAAAGTCTGAAGAACAATTTACAAAGGGATTTCCTTTTAGATCCCTGTTATTTATGAGCTGCATGACATAAGCGTGTAAAGCTCTTTTAAAGACATAATGGAGCTTTTAGTGAATTTCCCCATTAATTGGTCTTAAAGAATTTCTGGTGCTAATGCGTTTGCAATTATTTTGTCGTGTCTTGGTTTCAACAGCTCCAATTGCTGTGTCTCCTACTGTGTTGCACCCAGAAAGCAAAAAGTAGGGGAGGGGGAAGAGAAAAAAACAAACCACACAAACACATAGAAAAAAAACCAACCAAAGACAAAACCAAAAACAAACAGGAAAACAAATTAGGAGACAAAACTGAATTTCCATTTGCATATAATTGGGGACCAACTTGTGAATTTGCTATTACCTGCAAAACTCATTTTCTACAGACAGGAAACAAGTGTTTATTTTAATTAGTAAGGACTATCAACACCTATCATAGCACCTTTGGATTTGGTGATCTTTCAGATGGCCTTAATATAAGAAGCTGACTTCAAAGACATATTGCTGTTGTTATTAGTATTAATGCCTTACAATAAAATGTTCAAGTACTTTTTTTTCCCCCTTGATTTTGCAAATAGATAGCAAATGTTAGATTATATTACCAAAATGCTGTTTCCTGGTTTGGTCTGTGTAATTTTCCAACACTGCTTAACATTTTCTTTGCTTTTTGACTGCACTGAGCCCTGAGATAATGATTTCCACAGGATTTGGTGCTAAAATTCACTCTACAATAGTACTGGTGAACCATCATTGCATAAGTAAAATAAGAATAATTCCTCTTAATTATATTACTTTACATTTATGTACACTAAACTTCACATTCCACATTATTTTTATCAGGTATTCAGTACAATCAGGACCTGGTTAGGTTCTTGTGAAATGCTGTTGCACAGAGTGTACTTTTTGCAGCTTTCAACAACTTCAATTTCAAAGGCTTCCCATCAGATTTTGTCACTTCAGCTATTCCCCTTTCTAGATAATTTATGGATAAGTTTCTAGATAATTTATTGATAAGTTAACAGCAGAGACCACTGAGGTATGCTATTGATCATTTCACTCGATTGGCCATACTGACAATGTATCCAGGCAACCCTGGATGTACAGACAGACTGGGGAATGAGAGGCTGGAAAGCAGCACCACAGAAAGGCACCTGGGTTTACTGGTTGGCAGAAAGTTGATTAGGAGCCAGCGGTGCCCTGGCAGCCAGGAGGGACTTCTGTGTCCTGGGGTGCATCCGGCCCAGCATGGCCAGCCGGGCAAGGGAGGGATTGTCCTGCTCTGCTCTGAGCTGGGGCGGCCTCACCTCCAGTGCTGGGGGCAGCTTTGGGCGCTACAATAAAAGAAAGATATGAAGCTCTTAAAGAACATTCAAAGGAGGGCAGCAAAGATGGTGAAGGGCCTTCAGGAGAAGCTGTATGAGGATTGGCTGAGGTTGCTTGGCCTGTCCAGCCTGGAGAAGAGAAGACTGAGGAGAGGCCTCATTGCAAATACAAATTCCTCATGAGGTGAAGCGGAGGGACAGACACTGATCTCTTCACTATGTTAAGCAGTGAATGGCCTGAAGTTGTGTCAGGGGAGTTGGATACTAGAAAAAGGTTCTTCACCCAGAGGGTGTTGGGCACAGGAGCAGGCTCCCCAGGGAGGGGGTCACACCACCAAGCCTCAAAAGAGTTTAGGTGTTTGGACAGTGCTCTCAGGTGCATGGTGTGGCTCTTGGGGATGGTGCTGTACAGGACTGAGAGCTGGAATTGATGATCCTTGTGTGCCCCTTCCAATTCAATATATTCTGTGATTTTTTTTATTCTATAATGTACTATACCTTGTGGTTTCCATTTTTTGAGCAAGTATTTATCTTATTCATGTTCATTCTTCCTTCTGCATTTTGTTATCTTTTTTGGACTTTGCATATCTATGCACTACCATCCGTATACAGAAGGAAGAATGAACATGAATTATTAAATTCAAACTCTTTGAAAACATTGGTCAAAACATTTCAGAGGTCAAATGTTTTGTTCAGTAATTCGGGTTGTTGATAAATAGGAGAACGTGGGGAATCTATTTAAAACAACTCAGAACACTGTTTGTAAGGCTCTTGCTCTTCTGAGCAGGGTCATATGAAATGGTCACCTGATGCATGCAGACCTTGACTGACATAAATGTACAAGAATCTCATGTAAAGCAACTGCAACGAAACTAGAGAGTTATTTTACAAAGTAAGCAGGATGAAAGCAGCAGTATTAATTTAGGATATGAGTAGGGTTCAGGAGTCCATGTGTTTAAGCCTTTACTGTAATTTGTCAGTGTAGTTCTTAGTGATAGGAGACAAAGACATGAGGAATGCGAATATGACTCTTAAGAATACACTGATGTTATCACTGCAGTTTTCATTTCTCCCAATGTACTAAATCAAATGAATGTGCAGTGATTTAAAATCATCAATCTGCTCTCATAAATCAAAGATTTAACAGTTATGACTTTTTCAATATAAAAGGAAAGTGGACCCAAGTCACCTCTCAATATATTCCTACTCAATCTTATCTTTGTAATACCATGTAGCTATTCCAGAAATTATATTCTATAGCATCCTCTACTAAAAATCTGGTTTTATCCAACAGTTTGTAGTATTGATTCCACTTCCTATCTGTAGACCCATATGTTGTCCCTAATTCCTCAAGGAGAGTAGGAGGATCCAAACAGCAGAATATTAAGGACAAAAGGAGTTACCTCTGCATGTCTGCTTTGGCATCTCATTTTGGCTTGCTTGTATTAACACCCAAGGTGTGAACAAAAAGAGCTTAAAGCTCTTGTTCAGGTTGTCTGCAAGAACAAGAAAATATGTAGATCTTTTGGCCTGTGTGGCTGATCAGCTCTGTCCCCAGTCAGAGTTTCTGGATGATCAACAGACTCAGTATTATCTTTATGCTGGTGTGGGTGCTGTGGGAGGCATCTTGTTTCTTTTCCTTTCTGGAAGGACAGTGAGTTTGGAGAGAATGTGCAGCCAGTACAGTGTCTAAGGAGGTAAGGCTTGAGCTGCAAAATATGTCAACAGAGAGAGAGTTGTTATCGTTTCCATGGTTGTGAGTGCAGGCAGGAATGCTGAATTGTTTACATTCTTTTTATATGCAGCCTGCTTACATTTCTGGTGTGCTCCCCTTATCAATCACCTGCTGAATTCCTGCAGAGAATCATGTATGGACAAGCTCCAGTCCATGGTTATTTTATACTCAGGTGCTGATAAGAGTGTCCTTCTGTTTGTGTCAGCTTCTGCTCCATAAACAATCTCAGTGACCCATTTCTCCACTACTCTAGGTAATAAGTGAGGATTTTTCAAGGATTATACTGTTAAACTGAAATTAACCTTCAGAGAGCTTTGGCAGTGGTGTTAATATGCCAACATATTACACAAAATGGCTTGCAGTGCTAACTAACTTTCCATCATAGATGAGAGAGTTTTGGAAACTCTGCTTATTTTGGGTTTAAACTAGTCTCTCAGATTAAACTGTATTTCACCAACCTCTGGCTGTCTATTGTGTGAATATTTACCTATAAACTCATCACCTCATTTACCCCTACCTCTAACAGGGAGAACTGGGTACTTTAAAATAGGTGTGATGTCTTGTGCTCTAGAAATGCCTCATTGTCTCCTCTGACTAGGAAGAAAATCTGGATGATTAACCCAGATATAAATACCTACACTGCTTATGTCAAAATTGGCAAAATGAAACTGACCACGTCTGTCTGGGGTTAAGATATAACTGTGTAGTGTCAGGACTTTTAAAATTTGCACATTGCACCACCTCTGGTGCTTTCCTCTTGTGAAATCTATTTTGATGGTGGTCAGTGGTATAGTAGTTCCCCCATTGCTATTATAGAGCATTTCATCCACTGATGGAATATGTTCTCCAACAAAATAATTATAAATAAATTATGACAATTTCGAATAACAGAAATGCCCTTAAGACTATACTGGTCTTCATTCTTCTTTCATTCAGAGGTCAAGAACTGGACTTCTCAGTTGCATAGTCTGTTTGTCACACATTCTTTGTATTGCACAATCTTGAAGTAGGAAATAAGATAGAAAAAGATTTGTTATGCTAAATTTGGGCTGACATTGTATTGTCAAAATCTCTAGGAAGAGAAATGGAATTCACAGTTGCTCAGCCATATGCCATTGTGGCATTTGGTGCAAGAACCAGGAGGAATTTTGGAAAAGTCTGAATCACCTACAAATATATATCTTGAGATATACAAGATAAGCCCTGTGATGACATTAACCTAATGTAGACTTGTTTTGCTTTTGAAATACCTACATTTAAAATAACATGATTTAACTTCTTAAAACACAAAGTAGAATTTATTTTAGCAATATATTTATAGACGTTTAAGACATATACCAACATTCAAGGTTGATTATTATTGCTTACCTACACATTCTTTCTTAAGTCAAGAAGTTTTCAGTTGTCTTGAGTAAGAAACAAGCAAAAAAGAAAGAATTTCAGTAGTATTCTTCTAGAAAACTGACTGAAAGAGGTAGCAGTAGACAGTGAGTCTAAACTATTTACATTCTTAGCAATAAAAAGGAAATTATGTTTGCATAACAATACCACAATATAATCTGCCATAAAATGTAGAGTGGACAGAACTTGTTCAAATTATAATGCATAAAAGGCAAAATATTATCAAGTTGTTTTTTCAGAAGTATTTACATAAAACCACTTTATTTTTCAGAATTTAAACAAACTATAAATTATAAAAAAAATGCTAAGGGAAATTTATGGGAGTACTCACATTAATTGAGACACATATATTTTTGTTGATGTCAATATTAATCTTTGTCAACAGATAGAGACACCAGGATTCATGCAAAACCCTTTTTTTGTTGATTACACAGTTCTATACCTGGTGCTGCATTCAATAATATTGTGTGTTGCAAATACAGAGTTTTGTGACCAAGCACTATTTTGGTTCATAACTTCTATTAAGTGTCAATTGGAGTATTGATGTATTTTATTAAAATAAAAAACAAATTTCACTACTGGATTAATAGAAATAATATAATGTTAAAAATACATATATATATATATAGAGAGAGAGAGGTTTATTTTTTTCATTTGTTTAAATACATATATATTTGTCATTTGTACAAGAACCAGTTCATTTATTCAGAGTTTTGAAGTAGTAATTGTGTGAAGAGGTTTCACAGTAGCAATGAAGTTTTATGGGTTGTTGTAGGTATACAATCAATGGGCACGATATATATTTGATTTTGCAATTTTTTACATGTCATTTTGGCCGTAAAAACTGAGGCCAGCTTCATAAAGAAACTATAGCTCTGTAATTGGAACAATGTGTGTAATAGTACCAGTGGCAGGAGGAACAAATGCCTTTTGGACTAAGTCGGAGTAACTCAGCTGACTAAGACATTGTGGGCTGAAAAGCTGCGTGTGAGGAGTTATATATTCCCTCCTTGTATGGAACGATTTTTCCAAGTTTAAAAATGTGCTACAAAACATAATTCTTTATCTCAAGAGCAGACTGAATAATAAGTAAGAAGAAAAAAGCAAACAAAAACTCCCCAAAGTAACACAAATTGCTTAACTTTCTTCCATTTATTTTCTAAAGAATTGAGATGAGGTAATGGCTTATGTGGTTACTGGCACACACACACAGCAAACTAGCTACAACACAGCATGGAAGGAGGTAAAAGGCAGGAGTAGACAGGGGTAATACACTCCATGAATATTTTCAGAGGTTAATCTAAGTTGAAATAATTACACGCACAGATACAGACGAGGATTTTATTGCTTGATCATTCGTTGTGGCTCTGTATCCTTAGCAGGAGTAAGGAGACTTCCTGGAAAACAGCAATAGGACTTAGTTCCTCTCATCAGCAGCACGTCATGAGAACTGTTCAGCCTTTTAAGTGAAAGATGTGCTGCTGTGCACCCCTCCTTCTTTGTTACCAGAATAGCTGTGTCCTGTATTAAGCCCAAGAATATCTACAGAAGAAGCAGAGTTGAACCCTCTCCCAACCCCTATAGCTCTATAAAACATTTCTCTTGTTCCCCAGTTCTGCTCCACGCTAGCAGCACTGCTGTAAGCAATGCCACTCAGACACCGTGACAGATGTGCCGCAGCGATACTGAGAGTGGTGAGACACTGCAGCAGGTTGCCCAGGGACACTGTGGATGCCCAGTTCCTGGAAGTGCTCAAGACAAGATTGAACAGGGCTTTGAACAACCTGATCTTGTGGAAGGTGTTACCATGGCAGGGGGTTGGAATTACTTGATCTTTAATGTCCCTTCCAACCCCAAATATTCAATAATTCCATGATTTGCAAGGTTTTAGTTTTTGACACTATGTTCTGTGCTATTCTGTTATTTGGGAAGAGGCAGTTTATATATTTAGATACTAGATATTTATCCTTTTTTTCGCTCTTGTCTTGCCTTCCGTCTCTGCCTTTCCACAACTCTTAAAAGCTACTGCATGTGAAATATGCATCTTGTTTATTTCACAAGATTTTGCCTGAGAGTAAGAGGCACTATTATTATGTCTAATATATTTATTACACAACAATTTTCAATTTTTGTAGTTCACTTTCAAGCTGTGTGAGCATTGACTATTTACTGCTTAACCACAATTTCATTTATTTCCTAGCATATCTATTGGTGTGAAAATTAAATGTAAAAAAAACCCCAAAATATTAAGAAAACTAAATGTAAAATATAAAAATGTTGGTGATGAGAAAAATACTGATACTGTGTTTTATTGTAGAATTCGTTACAGATAAACGTTCAGTTTAATTGGACCTCAGGGTTTCTGCTAATCTCATAACACCAAACATGCAGCAAACATTCCTTTTCAGTAGCTGTTTTCAGCCACTGTAAATTACGTGCACATTCAAGTGGTTTTCCACTGAAGTGATTTCTCACAGCCTTCACACCAAACACACAGATTATCAGAGCCCTTAAGGTCAACATCCAATTGCTCTAGTCTTGGTTAAGATGCCAGGTGTTTGGCACTATTCCCAAAGATATTTGACTGAAAAAGTGTTTAATATAATTTCTAACAGTGTGAAATTTAACTACAGCGAAATTTCCTACCCTGAAATTTGCTGGTACTAGGTTAAAACACAAAGTGTAGCACTGCTGCACTCCAACATTTGCATTTGCTGGTTAGAGCATTCATGCAGAACTTTTAGTTGCCTTCAACAGAATAAGCCTAACTCATTTAGTATGACTAGAAGGGGAGCTGTTACAATAAGACAAGAACAGTACAAGCATGTAAAATTCTATTTATCTATGATAGAGCCCAAGGGTCTCTGAGCTGCCTAATAGGAATCCATTCTTTGCCAGTCTTCACTAGGAAGTGTTGGAGACTCCTGAAGAAATGTTTATCAATGGTAACTTGCAGTTACCAGACTCTCACTCTGTTACAATGCTAGAAAATATTACAGTTTCAAACAGTCTTAACCTTTGTATTTTAACTTCAACCCTTTTTGCTAATGTTACCCCCTTAAATTGAACAAAGAATTCCTTGTTGGTTTTAATAGTTATTTCCAGTCTGTCAAATGTTCTCTGAAAAATGACAAGTTTTATGAGGAAAATAATTTTTTTTGAAAAAGGGATGGAGTTATCCTGCTCCTGACTGATTTGAAATTTTTCTCCATACTTTCTGATATCCCGTATAGAGATCAAGAGAAATGGCATTGTCTGAGCATCTGTGTTCAAGAAGTGTTTGGATAAGGCTCTCAGGAACATGGTGAGATTCTTGGGGTGTCCTGCACAGGGCCAGGAGATGAACTTGATGACCCTGATGGGTGTCTCCCAACTCAGCTTATTCTGATTCTATGATTCTATGACATCCACAGCATTTCAGTGCATTTTCAAGTGCATATAAAATGCTCAGAGCAAGGTTCTGTCTGTGATGACCCTCAAAGTCCCTGGGTAGGGGAATGAACTCTAGTAGTCTGAGATCAGTTTTTAGCTTCCATGTCAACAATGTCTTTAAAGGCTGCAAGTCTAATTGAAGAGCCATGAATGTTGGCATGTGATAAAACCCTTTAAACAGGTCTCTGATCTCTGACCCTGCTGTTCAATGACAACACAGTTCAAGGACCAAGGAATGTTTCCAGCATGGACAAAACACACCCAGTCACAGAATCACTTCTAGCTCATTTCTATGTACTGACACAGATGTAGGCTTGAAAGCTGAGCCATGGTTTGGGACAGGCCTAGGATTCCATCTCTTTGCCACAATTATTTCTTCAGCAGGCAACCTTCAGGAGAAGGGGCTGGATGGTGCAAAGGAAGATTTTTTCTGTCTTTAAGTGTTGCTTTAGCCAGATGCAAGAGTCAAAGGAAAACCAATAACCTTAGCACATCAATGGATAAGACTCTTCTGGTTATTTGGAGCTGTGTTCACATCAAGCAGGAGCACCATACCGAGCCAGTCTGAAAAAACTCTTCCCTGATGGAAGCAGCCTTTGATTGCTGTGCTACTACTGAAAATAGAGATAAACCACCTTCTCTAGCTCTGAGAGCATGTGGCAGAGCTCACATGTGAAAAGTTAAAATCAAATTTAATTATCATCAGGGGTGACAAAATACCCAAAGTGCTGCAAGGGAATGGTCCTCTAGCCCCAAGGAGTTTAGCACAAGTACTGGCCTGGCCCTTGCTCACAGCAGATGAACCACAGTAAGAACCTTTCTGATTGTATGGTTTTGTAGATGATTGTGTCATCAAGACCCTGGTCACATGTAGTTCACTAATATAGATACGTCCTTTAAAAACTTGGCTTCTGTTCACGTAAGTATAGAGAAGTGAGTCAAGCCATGAGTGGAAGTCAATTACTACTAACAATGCTGTAATTAGGAAAAGGTGTTTGAAATCATCCCTGTGCACTGAAAGATTCATGGAAGCACTTTGCCTTGAGAAAATGAAATGTCTTTTAATGGTCATAAGCTAATTGCATATTTATTTAAATAATGTTTATCAGCAGTAATGTATTAGAGACATAATGATCGAAAATAGAAAGATCAATACAGCTCACACACATCAGTAAATGCAACCAATTTTCATAGTGTTTCACCCCAAGGTTGTATTTTGAGACATATACAAGGAAAGATAAATAAATCAGGGAGAGTTGATTCTCTGTGAGATTCCTGTTTGTCTCACAGGGTGACTGATTTTAATAAAGTTAACATTTCAAGAAAACACTCCAAAATGTGCTCTCTGTGTTTGCAATCCATCAACTTCCATTCATTTGGCCAGAGCCAAATACAACGAAGAAAATCAGTGTTGCTGTTGAATTCCATTTCATGCCTTATGTTAGAGATTTGTAAAACTGTCCCTTGCTGACTTGGAGATAAGTGGAATAGCGATGAATTCAGCTTCAGGCAAGCTGCTTTTCAAGCAGACCTGTCAGGAGACAGAAAGACACTTCCTAGTAATTCATTCTTGTGCAGTGTCTCAAGCACAAGTGAAGGAATAGGGCAGATCTGAAACACAAATAATATCATACCGTAAAAAAAACCAACAAAACCAACAACTGCCTGCAAAACTCACCAAAAACCCAAACACAAAACATATGTCACATTTCTCATTTGTAGAGGAGCATAAACATTGTGCAAAGCGTAGGAACAAGAATTCAGGGATTAATTGTTAGGAAAAAAGGGTCCATGCCTATGTTTTTATGAGAATACACAATCCAGAGTACAACTGAGAACTGAGTTTAATTCACTGTATTTTTACAAAATGCTTGCTCAAGAAAACAGTCTCTGGGGCATCAAGTGCAAATGAACTGTGAACACAGAGATCACCAGTTGGAAAATAATGTCAATATGAACAACCAGAAATATGCAGAATCAGCTTGCAGCAGTGTACCACAACTAAGCAATTCAGCTACCAAATAATTTTTCCCCTGAGAGCAAAAAGCTTTTAATCAGTATCCAAACTGAATTTAGAGCTTCCAATGGAGCAAGGACTTCCACCTAATTGAAGCAGTAGGACTAGTGTCATGGACGAAATCACAGACATAGTTATAGCACCACAGTCTTTTACTGCTTCAGAGAAATGCAAGGGGTATTCTTTCTATTTTTGGAAGCAATGTTAAAGATTTATGGCAGCAAAGTGTATAACAAAAAGTAAGAGGATAACGCTAACTTTTCTTTTTTATATTTATGGCAGTATTATGGGGTTTGAGTTATTATTATGAGTGTCTGTGAAATGCTAATAAATAAGAGTACATGAAAAACAGCAAATGGCCTCAATGAATGCAGTCCACTTCACAAAAAAAAAATACTTTCTCTCTTATAATTCCTGTGAGAGGAATCTCCTATGATGTTACAGTACTTGGAGCAATTTTGGATGTGGGTCTTATTTGACAGCAAGGAAAAAAAGATCCAAAGAGTTTTAAGGCACAATTTGCTACCTCTGCTAGCTCTTAGTAGAAGGGCAAACAACAGGGTAGGAAAAAATGTGCCCTTCTGTCCAATGAATCATTATCTCTGCTTGTCACAGTTTAGGGATACTAGCTTATCTTTATAAATTGAACTGATATTTAAAACCTTTTCTGTTAGAAGCACATTAAGAACCCTATGTTTGCAATTAAGTGCTGGCTACAGCTGAATGACCTGAGCATATGCAGGAGCAAGGTGCTGCTGGCCAGAGGAGAAGCCTTTGGTAAAGTATTAATGATACACCATGGAGCATCCTGGCTGAGTCTCAGAGTGACTGTGCTCCTGGCTACTGTAATTCCTTTTCCTCTAGAATGTAGGTATAACATGAAAAGGCAAACCCCTGACAAACAAACAAAAAAGTTAAAGATACAAGCTACAGTCAAGAGAAGTTGAAGTGAACAGTAGGATGTGTGAGACACCTAGAACTGGCTGCTAATCTTGGCAAGTTTGGGGTATGTCTCTGATATGGAGGTGGAATTGATGAGGAACTGGGACAGGTGACAGTGTGGGACTGGTCATGGAGTCAGTGTTTCCAGGAGGGCAACATGGATCTGATCTGGCCTGAGTTTTTCTCAGCTTTAACACCGGTCCGTAATAGATGCGAGTAATGGATCTCTCTCTGCTTCATTGAACCCATCTCCTCAGGCCACTTTCTGTCCAGTTGAAAACACTGGGAAGGAGAATGTCCATCGAAAATTCCTGGAAGCCTTATCTGTCAAGATAAAAAAAGGGATATGGACCCAATATTCCAAATTCAGCAATCAGGTGGAATAATAGTAAGATGGAGGCTAAGGGCTCTAGAAATGACTGTTAATGGTAGATGTGCTAGAAAGGAAGAAGAGAAAAGATTACAGTAATACTTAGAATATGGAAAGCTGGGAATAAAATGGCCTAATAGAGTGCCAACATCCAACAGAGAAAATAAATACAACCACTGGATTAGAACAATTGTAAGATCTCAGATGTCAGTCATCATTATTTATGTCACCAAATTTATTCTTTTGGTGATATACATGGCTCCATTCAAAATAAGGAAGTGGCCTCAAATTGCATTGAATTTCAAAATTTATAAAGCATAAAATTAAAAATAGCAAAGAGATATTTGGGTGGAAAATTATATGTTTGCAAGCACAAAAAAACCCCTAAAAATATTTAATTTCCAATTCATCTTAATTTTATTTCTAATATACAAGAGCAACATCAGACTCACTGTGTTGCTGGAAAAGTACTTTGTTCCCATTTCTGCTCATTTTATGTTAAAGAATTAAGGCAAATAGAGGTAAAGCAGCAAAAAACGACAACAGTAACAGCAGTGAAGAAACCTGTGGCTGCCCTGGAGGGCAGATTGCAGTCAAGCACAGGTCTTGGCTGACCAATCAATGGGAGGGGAGCAGTAAAGGACCTCGAATCCACTGTGGTTTCTTGAGAAAAAAAGATATTATTTAGACATCTTGTGCTGTTAAAAAAATGTCCTGTTCTGGATTTGTCTAGGGTTTCACTAAAGCTAGGCTGGTGGAGATTGGAGGATGTGTCAATAGCAGAAAGAGGGAACTTCATGAACTGTATCACAATAACCTGCACATGATTCTTCCTGTTGAAAAATCTTTTTATGATGACAGCAACAGTACTGAGGAAGATCATAACAGTTTTGCAAGAATTAAATACCTGCAGATATTTGTTCTACAGAAATTAGATACGCTTGGGGAATACGGTTTTTCTAATAAGCTTTTTTGAGATATCTGTTAGAATTCCTTGTTAGGATATGAAACCATAGAAATGTCCCCAAAGGGTCATAATGTTAGATAAATTTAAGAATATCAAGACCTAATTAAACTTTGAATCATAGATTTCTATGATTCAGTCTGTCTTAAGCCATTTTTAATGCTATAAATGTTATTTCATATTGTTATTGATAGATTAATGCTGGATATTTTTCAGTCTCCCTGAAAAATATGTTCCTGATTTCTTATAATACCTAATATTTTCTTATTTGTTCTTTCAAACAGTGGCTTCTAAAAACATTCAACAGTTTGTTGTTTGCTACTGAAAGCTATGATAACTTACTACAGTAGTTATTTTTGTACGACATACATGCAAAAAACCCCACAATTGCTATCAAAAGAATTTAAGGAAATGCAAGATAAATACAAGAAAAATCTCAAATTAATGAGCAGACAAATGAAATTTACTTGAAAGACACTCTATCAGAGCAAATGAAGGAATGGAAAATATTAAAAGAGGTATTCACATACATATTTTTCCTGACTCTGGAACAAAGGCAACACAGACATCCTGAAAGTCTCCTAGAAATGATAAAAGAAGGAGGAGAACAAAGTTAACACTGATCTTTACAAATCTCCAAATCATGATGATGAATTACACAAAATAGTTTTAGAGCACCATTCAAAGCATAAGAGAGTATGGAAAAATGATTATTGAGGAATTTGGAGAACTAGGAAAACTGACTAAGCAGCAAGCTCTGGAGTTCTTCAGTGACTTTTTTTTTTTCCCTTTTTTAATTCAGAACATAAAGAAAGACTACAGGGAGAGACGTTGCAGGGTCCTGCCCTCACTCGGGAAATCACAGCACCACAGAGTCATTGGGGTGACAGCGACTCCAGGAGGTGCCCACAACTGGGTCAATGAGAGTTCAGATGGGGTTGCTTAGGGGTCAGATGGGTCTTGAAAACCTCCACATATGTAGATCACCAAACCCAAAGATCATTACATTCAAGAATAATATGAAGAGTGAATATGACACTCTGCTTGCTGACAGAAAGCAGAGCTAGAGGGATATTTTGGCTTGCTCATAGTGACATTCTTACATCCTTCTAAATTTGATTAAAAAAATAATTGACAACTTGGTGAAAATGTTACAGCAGAATGCAACATCAATCATAATGGTAATTTATCAAAAACATTATATAAATATACATTGAGGAGAGTAGGAGAGCAACACAGTCAAGTCTTGAACTTTTAAATTTCTTCAAACACCCAATGGAAGCCTATCCTAAGTGAAAATCAGAATGGTTTACTAAGGAAAACTAAAAGCAGAAAAGAACAAAATACTAATTAGGTCAAATCTCAAGATATTTTTAACTAGACAAGAACAAAAGATTTTGCTAGAATGGTTATCATCTGTGAGAGAAAGAAAGATAGAGCTTTTTCAAGGAAGTAAAGCTACCTAGAGATGATATTAGAAAGTCTGAAGGGTTTTTATATTCACCAAAAAATGATATGTCTACACCTCTTCTATCTATGAAAGGGTGATAGAAAGTGTTTGTGTAATTTCTGATGTTTTTTGGAGCAATTGGATACATTCCTTCAGCAGCCAAACTTTTAAATTTTTAAAGCAGTTGTTATGTCAGGAAGTAAAGAGAAAGAGAAAAAGGTTGGGGAGTTTTTCTCATGCATTTTATTGGGAATCCAGAGATCTTATAGAATAGCTATTTATTTTCTCACCCTGCTAACCAGATAAGTTTCCTAATGTCCTACAAGGTAGCAAGAAAACTGTCTACACCTAAAGGTCTTTCAGAGAGTAAGTAACACCAAGTTTATGAATTCCACAGCACTTAATATCACTCCTCAGTACTGCTGTTAAAGGTCCAATGCAAGGTGCAGATGAGATCAGGGACTATCTTCTTCCCAGAACTGTAAATGGCCACTAAAAGCATCTTTTCTGAAGACATCAGAAGAGGTAGTGTATTTGATGCAATCTGATTTTCAGCAGGTATAACTGTTGATTTCTTTCCATTATATGCTACCTATAAAAAGAAGAAAGCATTTTTTAGTAGCAATCCCTTTTCTAAAGCTGACTAACAGAAATACTGCAATCAATTCATATATTGGGTTATTTTCCACTCACACACCTGAGAAAATTACTTCCTTATCTCATAGAGTGTAATGTTCTAGTCTGTAGTCTTTCTTACATTGTTAAGTATATTGTTAACAGAAAAACTGATTGGATTCTTGTATAAAAGAGTAACTCTAGAGTAAATGCAATTCAATTCATTATTATATTTGTGCAAGTTTGCAGTAATGAACTAACACTTCAAGTGTGGTATTTCTAATTGCAATTAATGTTATTTTTCTGAATACTTGATTTTACTAGTAATAAAAAGCAGAGAAGAAAAATTGTTCTCATGTGCAGATCATTATATGAAAGGGCATATTTTAATTATTGTCTAAAATACATGTTTACATGTGCTAAATCATCATCTTATTTCATTTTGCCTTTAAAAGATAAACCATTGTAAAACAAACATCAAAAGCCAACTGCTTAATTTAATGTACAAAAACATTACTCTCCTCTGCAAGAGAAAGACAGCAGCAGTTAAATTTAATTCTGATATATCCACTACTTACCCTTTTGACCGTTAGTTCCAAATCCATTTCTCTGTATGAATTAGGAGGGGAAGGGGTAGAGGGAAAATGATGGGAGAGGGAGATGAATGGAAAAGTGAATATGACATGTTGTTTTTCACTTAAAAGAAATTTCAGACTGAAAAATGGAAATAATTCCAAAATTATGTGATGGCTGGAAATAAGTCCTCAAAAAAAAAAAAAAAAAGGTTTTCTTAATGCTACTAGACACAGCCCTTCTGATTTATAGCGGTTTTGTTTACAGGGGCAGAGTCTCTGGTACGAGAGCACAGTGAAGGAGATTTGTTCCAGAGTTAGCTGGGCAGGCCAAACTACGACTTGAGACATCTCAGGAAGACACACAGATGGTATCTGTGACTCTGTGCCCATCCTTGTGGAACACTGTGCTGGGCTGGACAAAGAGGAGTGGCTGCCAGGGATGCCTTGCCCAGCCCCGCTGCCTGTGAAAAGTTGGAGCCAAGTAAAAGCTTCCAGGAGGACCTCTGCTCCTTTCCATAAAAGTGATAAACAGTGTACTCTGATCCAAAAATCTGATTTCCTTTTAACTCAAAAAAGCCAAATGAGAAATGTCAAACCCCACACAGCTGTTTTTCCTAGCAGGTGTGGTTCACATTCACAACATATATATGGAATTGTAAACCCAAAAGGATACCACGTTTTAAAAAGGAAAACAAAAAGCTTTAAATAAAATTAAAAATAAAAAAAAGTTCTTAGTTGTGCTCATTATCTTATGTATGTATGTTGGTGTTATTAGATAATAAATTGTAAACTACCAAAGTTTATATCTAAGGGGAATTCTATATGAAATAGCACCAAGCTAATGCTGTACTAAAAAGAATAATATTTTATTTCCTGGCTTTTTTATGCTTTACATTCCACGTTTTAATTTTGCACTCACACTACTTTTGTTTGTACTTTCTTTACAATTAATTTTCTTGGTGTTTTTAATGGAATTGGAGGCATGAAAGATGAAATAGCTGTAACAGTATTTTATAGAAAAAAACATGTTAGGGTTTTTTTGTGAAAGAAATGTATCCTTTGTATATCATGGTAGAAGATGATTCACAGTCCTGTATTGTGGACATCTAAGCATAATTCCAGAGTATAATCAAACATATAGTAGAACTAAATCTTGGAGATTATTGTTAAATTAAAACAAACTGTACTATATAGAAATACAATAAGTACCCTTCACTTTTAGTTTTTAAAAAAAGTATACCAAAGATTTTATTAAGCAAGTTATTTGATTCATTAAATCTCTGCATTTTTCCTAAGGAAACAAATGTGGTCTTTATTCATGCATAGGGTTTGAAATAGTTGCAATTCACATAAGCACTGAACTGATTTTCTTTACATAATACAAGATTGTTTTACATCTCACTTGAGATTTATAGCCCAAAATAAATGTGCAACCCCTAAATTTATGTTTTCACTAAGTCCAAACATTTTATCATGGAAGTCTATAACCACTATAAATATCTTAGAAGGTTTTAAGAAAATGAAACAATATCATACAGACACTACACTTGGAAATTGTTTTTCAAAACCAATTAGTTAAACTTATGAAAAGCTGATACTGAGGAGAAAAATGAAAGTAAAACCATAGGAATAGCCACTAGAGCTGTGTGAAGTCTCTCAAATTTCAAGATAGATGGGAATGAAAGGGAGGAAGCAGCAAATTTTCAACATTTTAGGACGATCTTCCAATCCTGCACAGTAGTCATTTCTTGCAATATTTGAAATTCCAAATAGTGATAATGAGGTTTGAATTATATATATTTTTATTACCATAAATTTTGCACGTTTATATTATTGGCAAGTCATAAAATAAATAAAAGGTATGTACAGGTTTTTCAACATACGGCAATACATTTTTTGGCCTTTCTGCTTTGTTTTACTAGCATTTTTAGGAAATTATTTTAGGAATATACTGAATTTCAATTATAGCAACTGTGCTACTTAGCCTCGTGTCTTAATGCATTACATACACATTGTCCATGCTGGTTGCAGAGAGTCCATTAAAGTAAATAGCCTAACAGAGTAAAGAAATTTTATAAAGAAAAGGGGTTTTGTCAACTGAGTAGTTATTCAGTACTCAAAACCTTACTTGAAATTTACAGGATACCATTCTTCACTTTTCCTAATGCTATAATATCTGCTATTGCTTTCATTGCAAAATTTTGATAAATTAATATATGGGTTTAGGTTTTTAAAGACAATAACAGGTGTAATACAGACACTCTTTAATATCTAAAAGATGTGTATTTCTCCCCTGAAATTTTTGTGTTCAATATCTTGTTAACTGTCAGAACAACCTGTGAGAGCATAAAAACTTTAGTTTTTCTGAATCAAGTAAAGTGGGAATGATTTCTATATTAAGCCACATTGGTCAAGATAATATGTACATTTCTTTGGGATCTTATTAATTGTGGTCTAAATAGATGTACTGAAATCACCAGAATTTAATATGACATAGGTGGGTAGCTGGATATGAGCCATCTCTTACCACCTGAGTTTTTACAGTAGGAATCCCTGGGTTTTACTAATAGATCAGCCAAAGCTGTTAGAAAGTGTGTGATATCATAAATAGTCACAGCAAGAATAAATCAGTGTCATCATCAAATTGTTTATAATGAGCTGCTCAATATCTGTACATGGTTGTACAGTTTATCCAGTCTTTAAAAAAATCTGTCTCTTATTTTGTCTTGTCAAATGTACTGTAGAATAATATATCTAAAGTAAAAAGAAAGTCCAGAATTTTGCAAATTCTTCAATATCTAGCAATATAAATATACTTTCAACCTCTGAAAAATTGAAAAAAACCCTCACCCTGAAACCAAAATTCCAAATCAGTCCTTATACCATCACCAATACTTCCTTCATAAATCTGTTTCCTAGGTAACAAGTAGATCATGATAGAATTAACTTAAATTGCAGCAGGGAAGAACAACCTGCAGCATCTCCATGTTAAAATTTGTGACAGTTTTCTGCACCAAGAGTGTTGCATTGAAATATGCACAGATCAGTAACACTTAAAAATGACTGTCTTAAGCCTTAATTTTTCTTTTTGTTATCTTTATTCATCTTGATTTGGATTACTATTTTCCCTGAAATATTTTTTTTCTAATTGTTACAGCATGAAAAATGCATATTGAAGTTGTGTCCTATTACACTGAGAACCACATAATTTCAAATTTCAGGACTGTGCCTTACTTGTTGATGGAAATTCTAGAGCCACCATTGAAAGAAAAAGTGGAGAAAATTTTTGTTTCATGAATGAGAAATAGAACCATTATGGGACTCATATACCCTTGACTGTATAAAATTCATATATCTGGGAATTACGTTCTCATGAGCTTAAAAATAAGCAAACTAAAAAATAAATGGAAACTGGAGCGATGCCCATGAGACACTTTACTACAGAGGAGTGAAAGTCAGGAAAGCAGAACTGTGTGCATACACTAAGGTACACATCTCCCATGCAAGACAAAAAGCCTAGGAATTGAAGTCTCCTAAAGAGCTACCAAATCTGTAATCCAAAACATAAATTCATTACAACTCACTATTGAAAGAAAAGTTTTTGGAAAGCTGAACAATTGTTAATTATCACAGGTTATTTAACACCTCCATGCTGAAGCTCATCTTTAACTTCTTATTTCAGTGAGTCATCTGAAATTTATTAAAAAACCCTAAACAAACCAAACCAACACAGTCCAAAAAAACTCCAACCCAAAACAATAACAACAAACCAAACAAAAAAAGCCAACCAAACAAACAAAACCTCCCCACAAAACAAAAAATCCCATACCTTTACTGCAGGGGTTGTTCATTTCAGTAATAGGAGGTGAAGACTATATTGTTGCTGGTCAATAGTTTTCTGAATGCAGGACTAGAAAATAGGGCCACCTGACTGTGTAACATAAATGGTAGGTAAATCTGGTTCAATCTGAGACTAAGGCAATTCGGAGCAATTCTGCCCTCAGCTGTTTGGGCTTAGCTTTTACTGATTCGATTAGGAATGGCACCTTGAATCAGGATGAAGAGAGTAGTTGCTATCAGAAGTTAATGAACATAGTAACACATATTAAAAAGCAGCAGGAAAAAATATTATTTGTTGTTTGAGGATTTATTAATAATAGTTTTGTCAAGATTTAGTATTTATAGTCCATCTAAAAACACACTTAGCACCCAGACCAGAAGCACTTAGCACCCACCTAATTCAATTTTTAAGAATTGAGTCAAAAATGAGAGCTGAATACAGGTGATCAGCTAAAATGTCCAGCATTGACAAGTTGGCCTAACTGCACCTGTCAAAGCTCGGGCAGATGCATATTTTGCAGGACAGAGATGTGGTAAGAAATAGCTGAGATACAATCCCAGTGAGAAAGATTTTGGCTTTGTTTTGAAAACCCACGCACAGTCAAAACAGTAGTTTTTGCTTTCTAGCTTTTGCTCGGGAAAATGGACAGAATCACAGCATTTGTGAAATTGGATGATGTCTTTGCTGCCACGGGTATGGCATTATCTTTTACAAAGTTATGATGAGAGCTGTGTGATAATATTTGTGTTCAGAGCAAAACTGCCAGATTTTTTGGCTTTCCTCCAGTTCCACTTAGGCACAAGTAATTCTGGCAAGTTGCCAGACAAATTTTTATGTTCATTCTCAGTCATTGAAAGCCGTTCTTGCAATCTCTGTTTTTCTTAAGGTCTTTTGTCCCGTTAAAGGTGACCCCCATGTGTTTGGGTGGAATCATACAATTCACAAGCATTGGAGAAATAAATTGCAGATGGAAATCAAGACCTCATGGCTTGTGACTGGCAGCTAAACTTGCCTGTCTCCCCAGCTTTTCTACTTGAATTGATATTTTAACAAAAATCCAAAGGTCACTTTTCTGTGTTTTATTTTACTAATGATAGGCAGCATTACAACATTTTCCAGTTTACTTGCTTTGGATAACCTGCCGTAAAAGACCTGCCCAAAGTGCAGAGGAAGAGATGTCTGACTGCAGTGAGGTGAGCCTGCAGCTCATCCCATGGGATCAGCTCCTCACCATGCCCACACTGCACGTGAGTCCCGTTGTTTCTTTCAGGCAAACTGAGAAATCTTGACAAGGCTACATCCTCTCTTTTCCTATGCTGAAATAGACTGGGGAGAAGGTGGGAAAAAACAGTCTTTTCCTGATCTGCCATGGGTAGACCACGGGGTAGCTGATTTGGGTGAGCAGTAAGTACCTTCAGCAGTGAGCTGATGGGTTCTCCTTTTCCCTGTCCTCTGACAAAAAATGTTTTGAGAACTGTTTTCAGGATACCTGGAGACCTACTACAGATACAGCATCTTTTGATTTGTTTTCCTCTTTTGTTAAATCAATCGAGTGGTTCCTCCATGCTCTGTAGGTGCAAGAAATGGTCCTTGCCTAAAAGCACACCCTTCACTTCTGGGGCAGGCAACACAACGCCACATCTCTGAACGTACAACACCTGATGGGGACAGTACTGAAGAGCTTAACAGGCTGTTTTTCTAAACCACACTATTACAAATTTGGAAGGACATTCTATCTGCATTTTCAAGAAGATTATAATGAGTAGACGGTGCCTGAATAATTAAATGCAATCTATTTTCATAAATTATATCTGTCATATGATAGACCAAGTAATTAAATGATTGGAGTTGAAAATCGAGAGATTTATTGCACCTAAAAAAATAAATGCTGCATTCAATAATAAAAGTGAAGTGAATTTCAAGAACTCTTGCTCAGACTCAAAGATTTCAACTTTAAAAAGTGAGATGATTATGTAAAAATATAATTCTGGGCTGCTAAGATTTCTTCTCCACTTGTCTCCTGTTTGACATGTGTTGCCACTCACAATATTCTCTGGCAGATGCTACTCTTTGTGCTTTCACTATTGTTAAAATTACCAAAGTTCACAAAAATTGCAGTCAGAATTAATAATAAAAGCCCCATATATTCTTTTTTGTGTTTATTTCAGCCAATAAATGCAGGTACATATAACAACCATCTATGCATATTTAAAACTTTAAGTGAGAAAGAATATATTTAGGGTGACTCTAAAACTCTTAACAAGGAAAAATATAAAAAACTTATGAAAGAATCTGTGAGCTGAAGATCAGATCAACAGCTTGATGACAAAACCTTGTGGAACTCTTCTTTCTCTCTAAGAAATGTACTATATTAACAAGGGTGGAAGGATTATGTGTAGACACTAGAAGTGGTGCTTGTCATAGAATATGACATAGATGGACTAGCCTTAATACCTTCCCATTGTCAAACTTTGAATTACTGTTTACTATATAAGTAGGACACAATACTTTTCCTTAATTTTATTGCTTTTTATTTCATCCAACATACTAAAGTACTGGAAAGTTTTATTTTTAATTTATGTTAACAGAATAATTCCTTCTAATACTTTTTAATCTTTAGATTTTCTTTCTATGTGACATGTATACTACAGATCAAACACCATTTTATGAAAACAGTTATGTACAGAAGAACAAAGTATTAAAAAGAACACAGATGTTTAGTTTGAAAGAATAGCCCTTTACTCATAATTTTTGTGTATTTTGAACATCACATTTAATTCCAGAGCTAACACACAACAAATAAATTCCACCAGATTAAGTTGCACTTTCAGTGTCGTGACTAAGTATTGTTAGAAACGTATCTTGACCTCAACTAGGACTTCAAGAATGTTTTTGCTGATATTGCATTAAAAAAAACCCAAACATTTTAAAATATTGAAAAATGGTCTCCAATTTTGAAAATTGTCAGAATATTAAAACTTTGAAAATAAATTTTTCCAAAATTTTTAATTTAAAATGTTTGTATTTGTTGAATTTGTCTAAATACATTCCTTACAAAATTTTAAATTCAGTTCCAACTTCTGTTTGTTTTGGAGCTGAACTAAATTTTCTACAGATTGGGTCAGGCAGTTTCCACAACCTGGAACTGCTCTAAGTGCAGTGACATTGGTTGATATGAATCAGAAATGTGCTTAGAAAATTTTGCCATTTTCAAAGTATTTTCTATAGTTTTTTTTTCCAATAACATCAGTGCATTCTAGCAGTAAATGTAATTGATTAATAATATTCTTTTCTGATTACCAGGTTGAAAGTGTGCCCTTAAGAATTTTGTAATTATTTCATACTTTCCTTCCCCCAGTGAGGTGCAGTGAACTGTATGTTTTGCAAGAAAAAAAAAAAAGGGTCAGTTATTTCCTCATTAATTTTAAAATAATTTTCAACATGATATGTATTGAGAAGATAGAAAAAATGTGCTATAGATCAAATTAGTCAGGAGATGCCAAATGATGCCCCCCTCGCCAGCAGCCCATATGCTACTTGCTGTGCAGATTGTGATTAAATAAAGAGCAGAGTCCCATTGTAGACAGGCAAATATGCAAGTTTAGTTCTGTTGAATCATCACATCCTTTGTGCTCCTTCTGATTTTTCATGCATACCTTCTCTCTTCCTGTCTGTTAAATGATGAATTTCCCAAAGGCAGACTCCTTGGGATGTTGTATGGACAAGTTACTGCCAGTTATGGGCTATTGCAATAGCAGAAGTTTGAGGGGAGGGGGTCTTCTTTCTCCCCCTTCGTAGATATGTACTGAAATTTGTCATTGAGTTAGCCAATTATTTCACAAGTTCTCACTTTCCTCTTCTTTTGAAGACTTTCTTTATACCAAGTTTAACAGTTTTGTCCTTAGCTGATGTGTGTGCAGTGCATATTTTCAGTTCAGGTATTAAAATTTTAAGAGCTCATTAGAGATTTTTCTTAACACAGTGAATTTTTATCTTGCCATTCACTTATGTGAAGCACATGTGGCCACTGATGATCTTGTGGTAGAATAATTATCCCACATTTAATAACTTATATAACCTTGCATTCAACAATTCAAGGTAAGGTTATTTTTATACAATTCAGTATTTTGCTAGACTTAGCACATTATGTAAGGTTAAAGAAGTATGTAGTTAAATAAGTGAAGAGTACCACAGATGAGCTAAAACATACTAGAGAGAAAAAAAGTGCTAAATGGGATCAGTGAAATAGTCTCTCCGCTCTTGTATTCTATTACAACAGATACTCAGAGCTAGTCTTAGAAAAGGTGAAAAGAAACTTCACCCTCTTTTCCTTCCCCAAGAAAATTTAGCTGGCTTCTTAAGTAATTCATTAATATTATTTTTCATTGGTATGTCATATGAGTAATTTTTAAGCAGTTTTCACCACGAAAATTGGCAGAAATATTCCTTGCAAAATAACAACATTATCTGATTCAATTACAGAGGTATACCATAGTTTTTAGCAGGACTTCCACACAACCGTATTGACAAAATGTCCAAAACAAGCTGAAAAAATTGCATTTGAAAGTGCAATAAAAAAACTTTAGTTGTAATCCTGTTTAATATGTTTGAGAGGACAATTCATGAAAGACCAGGACATGGAAGACGTGATTGATTACTGCCTGGAGAAAATCATTCTGTCATAAGACAGAAAAAAACTGCATTAGTATGCAAAACCTTTTGGCATGTTCATACAGAATCAAGGACAGGACTCTGGATCACCAGTGTACTGTGAAATCTCCCACACAGAATGTTTCATGTGCAGTCTTTTACTCTGCCCATTCCACCCGATGCATTTTCAAGGACTAAACTGATCTCCCAATTTACTTAAATGTCGTCTATTTGATAGCAAAACCCAAGAGAAAATCTTAGCTTTTCCCAAGAGGATGTGATCTTAAGAATCTTCTCTGTGTTTACCATACATGTTCATCCTCAGTTATTCTGCCAAACATATAGACAAATGAGTCTTTAGAGAGGAATTTTTTTAATGTGATGATTTTAGAGAAGGAATATGGCTTGATAAATGCAGAAAAGGGTTTGAAGAAGTGACAGAAGTAGGAGCTAGGCACTGCACAGAAGGAAAGTATGTGGTAGCATAGAAATATTTAACTTAATAGAAAACTTCAATGCTGTTTTCCAGTGTGCCTATCACAAAGAAATGCTCCTCATAAACACATTCTTGTGAAATACAGAATGAGAATTTAAACAGGTCCTCAGTATCACCAAGCCTGAAAATGACAGGTAAAAAGTAGCATCAGGAAGCATGTTGCTTCACCACAGCTGCTCCAGGGTTTTCTGTGTCCTGAGGACTGCCTCTGCAGGCAACTGGACAGCATCCTCCCACGCCCGGCTCCAAGGCTTCCCGCGCAAATTCCTCACAACACCTCCCGTGGCACTGAGTATCTCCTCTAGCATGGCTCACAACCCCAATGGTTTTCTCTTTTTCAGTCACAGGCTTTGATTGTGCAACCCGAGATGATTTGGGTCTAGTACGTGATCTGGGGTCACAGCACAGAATTTCTCTTCCGCTCCAGATCAGGCCCATGGGGCGGCAGCCTACAATGTTATAAATGTGGTGATTAATTTGTTACATAATGAAAGCACTGATGAAGCTTATGGTCTTATATTCCCCTTCCTCTAGGTCAAATATGCACCTGTTTAAAATTAAACACTAGAAATGAAAAATAGGAAGGTGGAAGATTATGGGATTTGAAGAATATAGCTATAATTTCAAAAATTGTATGAAGGCTGGGCCATTTTAAAAATATATAACCTCTCAGTTCCCTTTCAGGTTCATCTGCTTCAGTGTTTACTTATAGCTCAAACAAACACGGCTCTGGTCCAATTTAAAAGGGAGGTCATCTGAACTTCAATCCATGCTGTCTTTAAAATAAGGAGGTGAAATGGAAAGCATGAGAAGTCAGGTTCTATTCAGATGTAAACTTAAGTACATTTACTTTATGAAGCTGGAAGAAACACTTTACTTCAGGTATTCTTTCCCTTACAGTCATGAGTGACCAAATTAAATTTTACTGATTTATCACGTCAAGATATTGTCATACATAAAAAATGCCTACATAAAGCAACTGCAATAAGAAAAAATCTTTAACTGCTCTTCTCTATGGCTGCAAATGCACAGAATATGAAAGGGAATAGTTTTATTAGCATTTCAACTTTGAAAGTCCAGTGATGCTGTGAACTTGGTGATATAAATTAAGTCAGTGAATAAATAAAATATAAAGTCAGTGAAGTTGAAAAGCCAATTTTTCATCTTGTATAAAGCAGCAGAGTTCTACAAAAAATTATCCAAGCTCTGTCAAATTGCACCATTCATATAGCAAGGTAACTCAGCAGAACTGTGTGTGGCATCATTTTTCCCAGTCTACTTTCAATTCATATTTTAACCTAGGGAGGTGTGAATGTCTATACATGCTGTTAGTTGCTGAATTTTTTGTGAGCTTGGTTTATTGATGTTTTCACTTAAACATGAAATTAAATAATTAAGATTTTTGCTTGATAATATTATCTTAAAATGACCAGAAATCATGATCATGTCTTATAACCTTCTTGTTTCTGTCAGTAAGGGGTTTTTGAAAGAAAAAAATTATATACCCTGGCTTTTGAGCAAGTCAGTTCAGATTTTTGAAGCAGGCATCCTGAGAGATGACATGGCCTGATGAGGATATTTTGGCCTCAGTTCCCACATCTGCAAAACACTATTCTACTCAAATGTGTGAGCTTGCTACTCTCAAAATGATTATGTATTTAAGTACTTCACCGATGGAAGGCATATACATGCCCTCTTTGTATTTTCCAATCCATGATTTTCCTTCATTAAATAATGATATTATTTTATTTTTTGTTTATATTACTTAACTGATGTGGAAGGTAATTTCACTGATCTAAGTGTATCAACTAATGCAATCTGTCAAACAGTAGAGATTACACTGCAGGGCCTGTTTCCAGAATTACACTGGATCAATAGCACAAGATTGTTAAAGCATACTTGCCTTCTTCCCACCTGAAGCAAAGGGTTTGATTATCTCTTCACAGAGATTATGACACAAGGTGCTGACTATGCTTTTAATTTTATTTGATTGATGGATTTAGATTTCAGCTGCACACTATCTAACTATGCTTATCCACCCACAGTTCAGTTGCCACATTGATATGCCTTTTTTTTTGTGTCTGTCTCATCTGAAGAGTGGGGATAATCTAGTGGAATAATAACTCTCCATCTTAATATTCTGTTGAGCATCCCCAACTGCAGCTCAGCAAATGCAAAGCTGAGAATTTTGCTCATTACGTTTCTGAAAGCTGTTGTCTTATTGGCCTTGGAATATGCTAAAAGAAAATAGAAGCCTCAGAAACCAAATGAAAGACATAAAAAGGAAAAGCCCAGAAGCTCAGTTATTGAGCTGAAAGAAGTTACTTACATATGAAAGAAGCAAGAAAAATAAGCCATTTGCCCCAGGCCGCCTGATTTATGAGGGCTTCATTATATTACAACAGATGTAGTCTGGAGCTGCTGGTATTTTTTTTTTTTTATCAAAAATTGGGAAAAATCATTCTGAGATTGCATATATTATGTCTCATAGTCAGGCTCCCTACAAATGAAATCAACTTTCTTGCAGGAAAAAAATGTAGAAAAAAGAAGACAAAAAAATCTTGTAAGATGTCACAATATGTCACAATGTGGTAAGATATTATTTATTTATCCATTATGTTTTTATTGTACAGTGAAACAACATAGTTGCAAAAGCAGTCTTCACTCTGCTAAGATTCTTTTCCCACCAACTTGGAAAGGGATGCAAGCAATCCAGAAAGACCTTGGAGATTTACGGGCTCTGCCAGTTTGGCCAGCACTGTAATTCACCTTGCTGGGCTTTGGATGATAGGATATAGGCAGCTGGATTTAAGGTGTCCAGTGTCATAGTTTTGGCAGACTGATGACATCCTGTCATCCAGCCTTACATTATTACAAGCATAACTAACCAATCATTTATATTTCCAGACTCAGTGGTATCCAAAGAAGTTTAAATCCACAATAAAATTTTATATTAGGCAGGTATTTTATAGCTAAGAGCCAGGGCCTAGCAAGAAAAGGCCAACAGTTTGCCGAAATGCCAGTGTTCCCCACGCATCCATACATTCCCATAATGCCCGTATGTGGTGATGTGGACACGTGTTAAAGCAAAGACAGTTTTGTCCAGTTTGCCGTCATATAATAATACACAACTCTTATACCAAATATACTGAATTTCTGCATTTTAAATTTCTTTTTTCTTTAATTAATCTTCACAGAAGGTTGAAAAGTATCTTAATTCTCTCTTATATGCACACAAAGTATTGCTATTTTCTCCCTGTTCATTTGAGATCTAATAGCCTGTCTGCCCAAGCTGTGAAATGAAACCCTAGGTCTCCAATTAAGAGTCAATCACATAAATCTTGAGATAGAGAAGCAGCACAAACACTTGTTCAGAGTTTCAGTTTTACATTATACCTTTAATTGTGATGACCTTTCCCCATGCACTGCTTTAGTATTGAAATCATGGACTGGAATGAACACTTTTTATCTTTAGATTAGGTTGGCATAAGGCTGCCATTTGACTTGCTCTTTATGACAAATACCAAAAGCCAAATTCTGATCTCATGTGCAGTGGTGTAAATTTAAGGTCTCTCTATAGAATTTCATGTGGTATTAAACTACTAATTGGTTCTTTACGAATCACTGAGCTTCTCTTTAAAATATGTCTGTGGTGTGAATAACAGAAAGAAGAGGTTTTAATAAAATACAAGTTTTATATAGGCAATAGTCCTTTAGTACTTAATTATCTGTTAAACAGGAAAAAAAAAGCAATTTAAGGCTATTATTAAAAAAATACAATGTAATTTCAAAAATTAAGAAAGGTAGATATTTTTACAGGATCAGGTTCATGAAATAAAGATGAACCACCTGAGGGGTTAAACAAACATGGAGGAAATAACATTGAAATGAACATTGGATGAAATAATCATGACCATGAAATAAACATGGGCCATTGACCCTGGAGAGGAAAGGGGGCCCATTTGTATTCAAAGATCTCATGCTCCAAGCTCAAGAGCCATCCATCCCAATGAACAGGAAGCCAGGCAAAAATGTCAGGAGGCCTGTGTGGATGAACATGGAGCTGCTGGCAAAACTGAAACATGAAAAGAAAGTATACAGAAATAATAGAGTTCTGTGTTCCCCAGTGCCAGAGAGAGATGGAACTACTGGAGAGAGGCCAGCAGAGTCCCTAGGATGATTAAGGGACTGGAGCCTGTCTCGTGTGAGGACAGGCTGAGAGAGGGTACAGCTCAGGGTAGAAAGAAGACTCAGAGGGAAACCCACCAACGTGTATAAATATTTGGAGGGAGGCTATAAAGAAGACAGAGCCATGTTCTGGACAAGTTGCCCCAAGGACAAGAGGCAATGATCACAAATGGAAAAACAGGAGGTGACATGTGAACATAATGAAACACTTTTGCAATGTGAGAGTGACAGAGTAGTGGCACAGGTTGCCCATGGAAGTCTCCATTCTTGGACATATTCCAAAGTTGTCTAAAGTCACATTTCCCTTTGAAAACTTTTGTTAGAACTCAAGATTTTGGGGCTTTTTTGGTCTATTTTCCAGCTTGGTTTTTTTCTGTCAGCATAACATTTGGACTGAAGAACTCTCACTAAGCCAAGCTTAAATTAGGGAACCAAGGCCACAGGATTAAGAGGGACAGCCTATGCAGAGCTAGTGCAGAGCTGAACTCACAACATGTTAATCAGTGTTACCACCGCAGTAAATGGAATGTGGAATTCTGCTCCTAATCTTAAGGCTTTTATGTTGCTTTTTTGCAGGACTTGCTTGGGTTATGTTTTGAGGTATTGCAAATATTTTAGAGTTACTTTTAAAAGAATTCTAGGCATTTCAAAGCAGAATAGCTTTTCTCTGCACAGTACCATACAGACTGTCATGTGACATGATGAAAGACCACAGTAATAGGTTGCAGTAAACGTGCAAATTCTCAAGGGAAATAAAATGTGATTCTTAGAATGTGAGATGCAAAGTGTAGAGCAGAATAAATGTACCTTGTGATGTAGAGTAGCAAATCTGCATCCAAAAGGCTACAGCATAGAGAGGAAAAATAAAATGAATAATAATAAATAATTTTAAAAATAATAAAGATTTAATTGAACGACTGAAGGAGGATGTATCTTCAGTAGTCATTAGCCTAAATGCATCTTGTAAGGAATGGGACATTTGATAAGGTATTATTTTCAGTAACTTTCATATTCAGTAACTTTTTTGACACTAAAAAAGGCCATAGGAACTGCTTATAATATTTAGTTGGCAGAAAAAAGATGCATTCAAAGAAATTAAAGCATGACTTGATCTGAGTGTTTTTGAATGAGTTAATGCAAAACTCAAAAGGTATAAAGTTTAAGTGAATTCTACACATTCAAAAAGGAAAAAAAAGTTCTAAAAAAGAGAGATCAGAAATAGCTTTTTTATTTGACATTCAGTGATTCTTATGTCTAATATCATTAGGTCAGATCAGAGGTTCCTGCCAGTGTCTCAAACACTTGCCGTGGAACATTTTCATGGAGTGACATTTCCTTTGAAATATCTTCTCTCTTCCAACGGATACGTGCTTAGGGGATTGCAGAATGAAAGTTCTATCTCAACCATTTTTTTTCCTCATACTTATATGATTATATGATTCCTCCTTGAACACATATTTGCTTTTTGTCTCTGAAATATTTGGTTTCTATGGATATGTTCTAACTGATAAATAAAAAAGGGTCAGAAGCTTACACTTGATGCCAAATGTCGTGGTTTGTCTTACATCCTCTTAGCGTCATGAGTAACTTGGTCACATCCCTATCTCATAACTCTTGGCTTTATGGGCACAAGTGGTCCCCCATGACACTAAAACAACTATTCTTGTGTTAGTTTGATTCAAAATGTCTGAGACAAACTCTGGACCGTGCAATGCTAAAGCAGCTCAATGCTGTGGTGCTGTACAACACAAAACAGAGGGTATTCACTGCCTTCCCCCAGGTGTGATGTGACAAGAGTAGGCAAAATGTTTCAAAACACAAACCCCTGCTGGGATCGGGCATAAGGTAATTGCAATCAAACTGAAGACATCATCATCATCATCATCTATATGACCTGTTAGGATCAGTATCTTTAGTAATTCTAAAACTTCTAGTTCTTGTAGAGAACTTATTGTGACAGTCCCGAAGTTAGGCTAAAGGGGCATAAGGAGTAATTGTTAGTGTCATTGTTACCCCTTGACTGTATTTGCACTCGTAAATGGCATAGTCCAGAGTCCCTTGTCTGTGAAAGTTTAGTGCAAATGCCATAATCCCCTTCATACCCCATCTAGGCTTCACTCCACACGTGGGACACAGCCCATATAAATGACAATTCCCTTTACAGTGTGCAAGAATTGTCTGTGTGGCACATGGGACAACCTAAAGCTGGAGAAGACCATCAGCTACACAGTGCAAACAGCTGCATGTCAGTAACTGAGTTCATGATCTTACTCCAACAGGCTGAGCCTATGCCTTCAGAGATAGTGGTGGCTGTATTTTAGCTTTAAAAAATTGGAAGTATAGAGCAAGTTCCCTAATCATGTTCTCTGCAACCTTCATAAAACTTTCAAAACTGGACTTTCTCATTCAATATTTTCTAAGCCATAAAGATTTAACTATTTAATATTTCCTCTAATAATCTTATGTTTTTTTCCACCTTTATAATTTTTTCCTAGGGCTTTATTTTTGAGATAGGGTGACCTTGTAGAAATTGTGTTTAAAAGCTTTTTCTTGTCTAAGGTGACACTGCTTGCTGCAAACTTTGATTTTTGAAAAGACAAAAGATTTCTGGCCTAGAGCCAATAAAGCATTTAAATATATCTTTAAGTATCTCATTATTATTTTCAGATAATCTAGGCAAAATTCTAATGAAGATAATCATATATCTAAAGGAAAATACTTCAACTTTTTCTTGGCTTGAGCCTGAAAATCAAGATCAAGCCTACAATAGCAAGAGTACTGAAAGGAATAAGGAAAAATATTACAACTTCTAAGTAATTCTTTTTTCCTTTATGTCAGTTTTACACATGGAAGACTGTTCCTTTCTTACTTTCCAATCCCCATTGGTATCCTTTTCAGTTTTTGGTATTTAGTTGTCATATTCATTGTTTTCTCTTCAGTCAGGTCAATGATTAAATAATAATTAAAATCAGAGTAATGTGAGTTGGCTACAATACAAAGTGATATGGCTTGTAATTCTTTAAGTAACTGTACAAGGAAAAGCGTCAATGAAGGATTTTTTTACATTGTTTTATAAATAAACTCTATCACTAGAATCAAACCAAATTCTGATTCAGAATTTACCCATTCTGTAAAGCTCAATTTCATACCACACACAAGATTAGGTACCCGACACAAGCCATTGGCTACCACAGCATCATTCACCACCCCCAGACAAGGCCTCCTTGTCCAACTGAGCCAACATGGGTTAGCAGATCCACAAAACTGTTTCTCTGCAGTCACCTCTGCAATTCCACTGCAGCAATGAACCCATCTTCCAACCCCGCTAATAGAGCTGTTCCAACTACAGTCACACCTTCTAAGGTCAAAGCCTAGATTGTGCCCAAGGGAGACACGGAAAAAGAGGAAAACTGCTTGCAGTTATATTATGCACATGGATTTTTTTACTGTGTTTTTTAGCTGTAGGTTATCTGGTGAGTCGTCTGAGACAATCTTGACCCTTTGCTAAAGAATCATAGATGAGTTCAGCAGCTAGGTTAGTTTGTTTGGTCTGAAAATAATAAGAATATTATTAGGACTGAGAAAAAATTAAAAGCGAGCCTAGACCTGGAGTTAAGAACAACTGAATAGGGACATGAAGAAGACCTAGGGAGGCAGAGGGACTTTAGTTAGACTGTATGAAAAAAGCTGGGAACAGTAGACATAGTCTGTGGTGGTACTGGAATATGTGATGTACTTTTAATATTTAGGAAAAAAATAGATATTATGTTTATTTTAAATTTCCTTTGAAGAGAGCATATAGTCTTTGTCTTTAAATGTCATATGGACAGATACAGAAGAGGATAGGATGGGTAATTTGTGAAAAATTTACTCTAGCTAAAAACTCCCTGGATATCAGTGTTATAAGTTTCACTTAAAATACAAAGGAAAAAAAGATGCAAAGGAATACAAGCTATTATTTGTTGTAGAATACCAGATATCTCTTTCTGTCTCCCTACAAAGTTATCAAGCCTACATGCAACAGTCAGACTACCTTCCCTGGATATAACAGATATCATTAGAGTTATCTCTCTAAATTAAGCCCTGCCAACAAAAAAAGTAACACTTTCAACATAGGCCTTCCAAAACTGGAAGAGATGATCAAAAAGTATGAACCTTTATGTTTTCATCCAGATCCAATATGTGATTTTTTAAAAGTGCAAAATTAAGAGCTTTCATGTACCACTTCAGCTGGATGCCAATGATGACATATGCAGCTTTCATACCAGAGAGAAATAGCTCACATTGTTCATCATTTGATCAGCATAGGGACTGGGAAGAGCAGTATTAACTTTCATAGATGTTTGTCCTAAAGTTTATTTTCTTACGTGCTTGGAAAACAGGCTGTGTTTATACAAGTGCGTGCAGTGTCCCCCTTATCCGGGACAATAAGGCATGAGAAGGAGATAAGGCAAGTTCATGAGAAGGAAAGTTTTCATCAGTGTTCCCAGAAACTTAGAGAACTTTGGCCATCTTCCTGAACAAAGCCCACCTAGGATTTTACAGGCTAGGGCAGTCATGAATAGACATAGAAAAGAACATTTGATAGCTGATGAAAAAGACATTTTTAATTTCCAAGCCAGGTTGCAGACAGCACAAGCTCATAGTAAAGTTCCTGTGAAAGATTTTATTTAGTACTTAAAAAAATCCCATTCAGTTAAACACAGGGTTATCATATCTTATAACAGAAAGATTAAAAAGGTCCCATTACATTTATATTCCTTTACAGAACTCTAAGCATTCCTGCATGATCAGCCCTTTTTTTCCTATCCTTGTTCCATGTCTGTAGCATTAATTTTCTTGGAGTAACTGCTCGCTTGCTAAATATATCCATCACTGAAAGATAATTGTAATATATGACAAATACACCTTCAAAAGAATTCATTATAGACGCAAATCTGACACCACAGGATAGTGATGTGTTAGCAGTATCTCTTTTCCCCAAAGATGCTGTGAAATCAGACTTTAAGATAATTGTATATCTTATCTAATATTCTCCTACCTAAATTGATACTTTATAGATGACTACTGAACTGTTCCTCCAAAGCCACAAATCTAAATTAACCTCAAGTACAAGAGAGGTTCAGTGACTCTGTGTAAGAAGTTAATATAAACAAAAGTTTAAAATCTCTTTAGCTCTGAATTTGTTATCTTAATTATTTTTTCTTATCAAAGTAAGCATAAAGTTCGGAAACAATACACCACACACTCAGAAGGTATGTCATCCTGCCGCCTCTGTTTCTCTCATTGTCATTTTACATGAGAGAAATCAGAAAGTGTTTTTTTCCAGGTCTCTCAGTTCACAGGGTTATTATAACCCCCTCATTAAAACAGTCTCTGTCACGGCTATCATGGCGAAACTGAAGTCCACTTGTGCTGACTGTCAGTGATAGAAAATTCCCATGTTTCTTGATCTAACTGTGCTAACCTCAAACTAGGGCAATTTTATGTGAATATTGAATTCCACTAACACTGAAAAAATGTTTTAAAGGAATGATTAGGTATTATTTAAAAACTTTTGGTCTTTTGTTTTCTTTTTTTTAAAATTTTTATTTAAGATCTGATTCCCATCTCAGTTAGACCTTCAAATTGAGATATTTTTTGTTAAAATAGAAAATTATTCAAATATAGGAAACTATGTAATAGTTAAAGCAATTTTCAATGGGAATTCCATGCTACAAGAATGGCAGCTGTGGGAATGGACATTTCTTCATATCAATAGTACCTTTTCTTTTTAAAATATCATTTGTCCACAGCAAAGAGATTTGTTCATCTAATATGTTGCTTTTTAGGGCAATTCCATCTGCATCTGATGTAAGCATCAGTTGTATTAAAATGCAATGGATTAATTTTTGCTGAAAAATGCAGGGAGTCTAATATTAATTCAATAAGAGATTATTGCAAGTAATTTCTGCTATCTCCATATGAAGATTTTTGCTTCTGTCATTATCTCTTTACAGGACTCAGAAGTATGTTGTTAAAATCCCATAAAAATATATCTTATTTCAATGCTTTAAAACTTTTTGTCACATCATGTGGTGACATTTTGAACAGTGACAAATTTTGGCTGTGCAGATGTTACTAGCTCATTTTCAAAGTACAATGTACTTGTAATCAAAGCTACTCTCAGCCCAAATGTTGAAAGGTAAAAATAAACTGACTCTTTTGTATAAGGTTAAACTTTTGTTTTAGCTCTCCACAAGTATGTTTTTTTCAGTTTAGTTTATGGTTCTGAAAGAAAACAGAAACCATAGAGTCCCACACCATGGACATGTTTAGAAAGCATGACTGTTGTGACCCAGTCTCATACATTGAGCCCCAAAGTGTCTCCTTACTACACTTTCCATTCCTTCCCTTATGCAATTAAATCACTGCTGAAGGCAAAAGTAGTGCAGAGAACTTGGAAATATTGCCTTTGCTGCTCCTCAAAGGCCTTTAAGGCACCTTCTTATTTCTCTGCAAGCACTTCTATATTGCTACTCAAAGCATGTTTGTGGAGAACAGATTAAATGAAGCTCTTATTCCCGCTCCTTCTGATGGGAGATGACTGAAGAGGAATTGGCACCCTTGGTTGTTCTGAATATCAGTGTAAGAGAAGGAGTCCGTCACCTATGGGCCTTGAAGTTCAATGTTATTTTAATCCTTACTCTGGTTCTGAGGTAAAGTCACTGTCTGTTCTTTTGCCTTGAGCATAGAAACTAACAATGTTGAGGAAGGACTAGCATTTCATTCCAAAATGAACCCTGTCCAAGAGCTGTTCAACAGATGTTATTTTCCATGTAGTCTTTTCTCCAAAGTCTTGTTAACGCAAGAGATTGAATTTGCACCTCAGGGACTCAAACTTTATTATGGAGCTACAGGTAAGGTTCTTACTTTTATCAAATAAAAAATGACAAAATGCCCTAACTTATAGCTGTAAAAAGTAACATCAGAGAGGAAAGTAGGCTGAAATGTTGGCTCTTCTTAATCAAGTTATACCCATATGTTTGAAAGAGAGATCCTACTCCCAGTTTACTGCAAACTTATTACTATTAACAGATGCATATTGCATTGTTCAAGAAGCAAAAGGCAAAAGGTGAAACAATAGCAGATATTAAATGAGTCTTTCTCAGAATATCACAATTGTAAGAGCTGACCATCTCTATCCCCAAGACTCAAAAGATGACTTCCATCGATTAAAATGTAAGATTTAAGAATATTTAACTGTGAAGTTACATTGAAGCTTAATCCCAAACCTAGAATATTTGTTTTACCACTGCAGGAAAGATTTTATTTACTTAGTGCTGGTCTTTATTATCTGTGAGTTCACTGTTCTCAACAGAAGTTCAGCTGATCCAGGTAATATATTGATAAGTGAGTCAAAAATCCATCTATTCCTTTTAAAGTAATAGACGTTTATGTCTGAATTTGTGGTGTTTCCATTAGCAGTTTTCACACTGCATGTGCTTTACTCTGAACACTCTGACAAGGCAACTCAAGCATGGACTGAACAATAATCTTGGTCTCAGGGTTAAACAAAACATAGAAAGTGGGAATCAAATGGTGTCATTTGGTTCAGAGACCATACAGTACTCTCAGGATCTGACAGAAAGAGTAGCTATTCTGTATTTTAAAAAATCCTAGTGAATAATCTAAAATTTCTTAAGGAGGTATAAATCAGATTTAAAATACTATCATAGTTTATGACCCAAGAAAAGAGAAAAATCCATGAATTCACTATCTGCAGAACAAAATGCAAATGACAACATCTGTACACTATCTAAAAAGATCTCCTCTATATAAAATAAATCATCACAAATGTGATCACCATAGACAGATAATGGCTTTTTCCAGATTCTCACCACATGTACATTTCTGAGATTACAGAACAAACCCTTCACATCTGCTTTCCACCCCACCATCAGTGAAATATTCTTGGTCATATTTCTTCTAAGAAGGATCAAAGGCAAAGGATAATGCGTGCGATGATCAGCATTAAGCTCACTGAGCAAGATGTTGGCAGTTGCTAAAATGGAAAATGTTAAAGTTTTTTTATCCAGAAGCGGTGCCTGATCTGTTCTGTCAAAACTGGAGACTATGTTTTCAAAGAGCTTTCCAGATAGGAAAATGGAAATCCGCAGTAGCAATTGTCTTCTACAGTAGGACTATATATGTTATATGAAGATTTAAGAGATGCCTTTTTATGTTAAAAGATATGGATATGCCACACAGGTGCTTCCTAAATCACTCAAGTTCAACCCTATCAGTTATAACAAAGTTGAAATTGCCCATTAAAATGTCCCCCATACTGAACCTCTGTAAAGGTAACATTCTGATGAATATTCATATAACTTCTCTTGTTAACTACATTATTTACATAGAATATATAATGGAAAATTATTTTGCCCTTTGACATAACTGAGACTATGTTCAACATAATGCGTTCACTCTAGCCAGCTTCTGGACACCAGAATTTCTGAAGGACCTCTTTGTGAATAGTCCTAAACACCTGACTAGACCACAAAGTTAATCAAGTTCACAAAATTTGGTACCAGCTGCATCCTTGGAGGCCACTCAGTTGTTTTCATTTGGTACCAGTTCCAGCCTTGGTTGCCACTCAGTTGTTTTTGCAAAAATACACATCTTCTGAGACTTGAAAAATGATTTCTCCAGATCCTGGCTGTTCCCCAGCCATCTTGAATTCCTGTAGTAATTTACACCAGAGGACAAAAGGGACATTTCCTTTATAACACAAAATCAAAGTGTCATTTCCCAGCTGAAAAGCAAAGTCTTGTTTTACTGATTCACTGCTGAATGTAGGAAGGAAACAGCTGAATAAGTTCTCTCCACAGACACACACGTTCAACTCAGCACACACGCACACTGGTGGTGTTCCCTGTCAGAACAAGCACATTCTTATCACTTAGCATCTGTTTCCTTTTTTCTCAGACTTGTTTACCAGCATTTTCATTGAGAAGCTTCCTTACAGAGGGTAATTTTTTTTACTATCTCATTCACCCACAATGGAGTTGCACCTCCCAGCTGCAGCTATTTTAATAACGCTAAGAGTTAGGTATATAATTTTTCTGTGTGACTCAGATTCTATCAGAGAGCTCAAACGTAGTACAAAACTTAAAGCTGTTCATAGTGGTAGTCAATTTAAACAATTTTTTAAAAATTATATTGCTACATATTCATTGGCAGTAAAAGGACAATGATATAATTATTTTTTATTTTAGCCTAAAAATAAAGAAATCATCTTAATAAGCAATTATCCACATCAATATTCTTTATTTTAACTGGTTATAATTTAAGGGTTTATTAAAGTAAAAAACGGCAAAATGAAAAAGCTCACAGTGCATTAGTAAATGTTGGAATGAAATTGCTGTTTCTAGGAGTTTCCATGGAAACTACAGTCCTAAGCAAACCTATGTACAAAAAGAAGAGATTTTTTTTTGTTGTTGTTGCTAAGTGTTCTTTAGAAAATCCACACTAGCATCATTATAATATGCAGCCAAACCAACAGGCATGTTGGTTGAATAATGTATAGCATACAACTATGGTGTTTACTTGCTGAATACTTTGGAAATGAAAGTTCAGGCATCTGTGTGACCTTAAGATTTGGAGTTGTACAATTTTTAGATTTAGAACTGCATTGTTTAAAGTGAATCAACATGGTTAACAAACAAAATTACTCAGACAAAACCTCACAGGTTTCCAAAATTTTACATTCACTGCATACTTAATAATCTTAGTATTTCTTAATTGGTTTTCATATGATCTGTTGCTCTTAGTGTTATTGAAAGCACCCTTCTATCTTCTAAAGTTTTGCTTATATTTGAATATAGGAATTAACATCTTCTATAGACAGGTTTATTACCTGAGAGAGAAAAAAGTCTTTTTATAGTAAAGATGAAAAGTAGGGCATGCTTTGAAATGAAAAGGGGAAGTTTTTGAATAAAGAAATATATGCTCAGATTGCAAATTCTTAATGGTCACAAACCAGTTTTGAACCTTTTCCTGTTTCTGCATCACCAAGTCAGTCTTCATGGTTTCTGAAAATTCAGATAATTCCACAATCAAGCTCTAAATGTGAGTGCGTAACTTAGACAAGAAGTATGTGAGCTTATAAGAGGATTTACATGAACAAGATGCACAAACCAAAACAAAACAGTGAATAAAACTGAAAATATTGGCTTATGCTAATTTAAGAATACCTAGATTTCTAGGAAAATAAAATATTACAAGTTTTATTTTTACTTCTCTTATAAAACTAAGAAACTGAAATGCATATCCAGCTATTGTCTATAAGTTTTAGTTTTAGTGCTATTTAGAAATGACTTCATTTCATTGGAATTATGACCGAAATGACTATGACTATGAAATAGCAGTGCAATGTGTTGTGAGTATTGATACGATATTTCAAACATATTGATTACAAGATTTTTTTTCCTAAAGCAGTTATATGCTGTAGAGAAGCTTTAAATATTTAATTAAAAGACATGTATTAATAAAAAATGATTCAATAAGTCACCAAATGCAAAATTCTGCAATGATGCTTCTATAAATTATTTAGCAACCTCAAGAGTTCTGGCTTTAATAAATTAAATTCAAGGACATCTGGTCAACATACTTACAAAAACTAAAAATGCTATTCTCTTTATCAGTGCAACAGTCTGGGCTCTTATGTTTCACCATGAGCAACTTCAAATCTGCTTGATATCTTCTTTTTCAGGCATTTTTTTTTCAGGAGACTAAATTAATGGCATGAAGAAGACATTATGAAACACATCCAACAATTAAAATATATAGGCTAAAGTCTGTTCTTCTTTAAATATTAAATAACTGGCTAGTTAACCAAAAGCAATAATCACCAACATTATTTCCGTCTTTCTGAATTTATCTAGACATCTCCTATTTTTTTTTTGGCTGCCAACTGTCTCACTTAAAGAGTGCTTAACTCTGCCTTGGGATTTGTACTTCTGAATCCTGCCAAGAGATTCCATTTTCCATATAGCACAATTTGGCCTTTTGATATACAAATTTATTTTAAATTAATTTCTATGATCTCCCTACTTTATTTTCAAAATGTCCATAATGATATCCAACGCAGTAGCCTAAGTGGCTACATGCACTAATTATTTCTATTTTACTCTAGTTAAGCCAATGAATAAATGTATGCACATTTAATAAAAGGAGAATTGGGTTGTTGTTTTAAAAATCCACAGACTGAGCAGCCATAACAAACTGCTAAATGGAGAATTTAAATCTTCCTCTTCAGTCAATGAGCTGATTGTCTCTAACTCTCAGAATGGAGAGGTCTGGTAATCTATACTATACACTTTAAAAACTTACTTTCTCAAGTATTTTTCATAAGTAATAAGCAGGGGGAATACTTATTTAAGGTTATTCTTGGAAAGACAAAGGTTTTTTCAGCAACAATAGTACATCCAAGAGTGAAGAACTTCCTGTTATGTTTGGAATTCAAAAGTCCTTCCACAGTTTAACAGTAAATTAACTAAATGGTACTGATTCAATAGGCTTTATATCTTAATTTTTCTTCTACATACCTAAATTTTTGCTATTATTATTGTTATTGTTAATGTTATTGTTACTAAGATTAATACCTGAGGTTTTGTTTATACATTATCTGAAAGAGGTGATCAAATATACTACAGATTTAACAAAATCTCTCACAGTGTATAGACATTGATAAGCATGGAGGTCCCAGTCACCTAAGAGAACATGAAATACAAGTAGAGTTTTGGAACAATTTATGAACTGGTAGATGTTCAGCTGCTACGGATGTCTCTCCTTCTTTTATTGCTATTTTTTTAATGCTCAAGAATTAACGATAAGTATAAACCAAAATTGTGCACCTGGGAGTGCAGCAATCTCCTGCTGAGCAACAAGTGATCTTATCAGAAATGTTTATTTTTACAAATAGTATGTGGAAAAAGATAGAATAAGTCACAGAGCTCACTAAAATTTGAAACCCTTTCAGGTTGAGAGAGTTTTTACTTACGGAAATCTATGAAATGCAAATGTACCACCACTGGTGAACAGTTTAAACAAAATGCAAAATGTTTATTGCATAGCCCTGGTACACTTTCCACCACATCTTTGTCTCATAATTGTTCAACTGCCTCTCACAATGAACACATCACAGGTGCAAATGAATCAGGGACAAAGGGCCAAGGGAAGTAGGATCAGGTGTATGGCTACAATAACACCGACAGTGATTGAATTCATAGCTCCTAAAACAAAGCAAATAAAAAATGATAATTATTCAGAGGACTAGAATTTTTAAATGCCTGTTACATAAAAGCCCACGGCTAAGGATTTACCTTATCAGGATGGTTCCATGATGTAATCTCAACACTGCATGGTTAAACACAATGAAGTAGAGGACAAAAAATTTCTCCTCTCAAAACCAATGGAAAAACCACTTCATTAGGAAGAGAATTTTCCATACATTCACTGTCTGTGCAAACCAAAGAGGACTTATGTCAATTCTCCAGGTTTTAAAGTACCTGTCAGCATTTCCACCTGTTTAGCCAGTATCTCATGGAATATGACAGGATGAAAAAAATTGGGATTTATTTCACAAATTTATTCCAAATTCTTTTGGTTTCAACTTTGGTTTTGACTTCAGTGTAGAGTTTTGAGTACATAACTTGCCTACAGTATCAAGTATCAGTGGACCAAGACCCTGGGTCCATCTATTTGAAGCACAAGGCATCTAGGAAAAAGCACTGGTCCTTGCTATAGCGTAGGAAGGGATTTAGCTATTTTATCTTTGGGCAACCCATATTTTAGAACTAAGGGAAGAGATAAAGACACATTTAACACCGTCTGTGGCACTTTTTGCCCTCACTGGAGCAATTCAAGATTAGCACCCCTTTAGTTTGGGAAGATCCTCAGATGTCAGTATCGTCAGGGTGCTAAAGTTCTAAGGCTGAGAAATGGATTTTAGCAAGTCATTGTAAACAGTTTGTCTACATATCTCCTGCCCTTTCATTTTAGGAAGAAGAAAAAGGAATACAGAGATGAATTAGTGTTTTAAATGCAATTTCTACTTTGAAGACAGTTTTTCTAATGGAACCTGTACATTGCTTAATAATTTTGACTGATTTAACAATTAACTTCATTATAAGCATTAGCTTTATTTTGCTAACAATAAAAAAAATACACTTTATCTAAATCATTGAATAATAAAGTTAGTTTTTCCTTTTGACCAGCTAGGTTTCCATAATTTTCATTATATTTTACTGAAATCAACATTAATTTTAAAGCAGAATGCAATACCATTTTTAAGTAGAACTTTTATATTAGTTTACAGGCAAATTTCTAATTAAAATTGATAGCTACTTTGCTGTAGCCTGGAATGTATAAATAGTTTTGCATTTCTCTTTGGATGCATACGTGGTCTCATAAAATATTGGCAGAGGTAATTTCATTCATACAATAATCTTAATCACTAGAAAAAAATTGGTTTTATGTTCCCAACTCTTATTGACTTCACTGGCAATATTGCAAGCCATAGTGATGATAATGGCAATCAAAGATAAAGTGGTTGGCTAATTGAAAGAAAATTTTGTTCTGTCTCCAAAATCAATAAACTGGTGTGCCTGGCCTGAATTTTTTTGTCTTGGTTCTCCAAGAAACATTCTGTTCTAGGTGAAAAGTAGATTGGTCAGTCTTTCCTGGCAAGAAAATTGGAAATGACTGATCTGTAGAAAGAAATACCCTGATCCCACTGAGATATGCTTAGTTAACATTTAAATCAACTCGAATGAAATTAGTATCCTATGTAGCCTTTGTGGAATGCATGAGTTCTGTTTAGTGCTTTATAGCACTATACAATCACCAGATCAATGTCAATGAGATTAGAATATGTCACAGTGGCATGTTTTGCAGACCATGTAATTTTGACAAATTCAAAAGCAAAAATGTCATGTCCTGTGTCTATTGCCTAGGTCCTATTGTTCTAGGCATGAGCCTCAAATTCAATAAACAACTCTGTATTTAGAACAGTTTCAACACATGCACAGAGTCCAATGCTTTTGGGATAGACTTGCTTTGTGTGAACAATGGGATTTGTCTCCAGACACAACAGTCATTCATCCAGAGAACCATTAAATCACGAGACAGAACCTTAGTGTTGCACATTTTGCAAAAGGTGGTGGCTTCCTACCAAAATCGAGAGAGTAGTGGATCTGGATTTGTAGTTGTGGTTTTCAAAATAATTAAGTGGGCTCTTCCTAATGGAGAAAGTTTGCCAGTGGAAAACAAGCCATTAAGAAACAAAGCGACAGAACATCCCATTGTGCAACCTGGCTTTTTTTTCAGATACATTATGGTAATTTCCTACGGCGCACTTAGGATGCTGAATGGGAAAACTGAGCTGTAACATCCATGCACAGGGCTTAATAAGGAATGTACTGCAGGCTGACAAGGCAGATTATGACAACTGCTACAAGAAGACAATGACGCCTACGTCAAGAGCAGGTTTGCCAATACTGCTCCAAATTGATGTTGTTAAAATGAGAATATTCAATAACACTACTGCTATTCAAGGCAGTTCTGCGGCAAACACTTTCTATTTGCAAATTCAGAGTGGGTAAGATCTCTTTAAGGCAGGGTATGGATAAAAAGGAAGCAGCTGTTACACTAATCAGAGAGTTCCACTCAAAGGAAACCTGAAAATGGAAACAGAAATGAAGGTTTGAATCTCTTATGTGTTGCTACCCACTATAACACAGATTAACACTCTAAAACACGTTAGATGGGAATCTGAGAAGTGCAAAGCTGTTAAAAGCCTTAATTTACAACTAATAATTTTCAGCAGTTACATTGGTTCTTAACTTTATACATTATAATACCATATTCATATGTTGTAAATATTTTTTTAAGATTAGTGCATTACCAGGGAACTCATAGAAAAATATGAAAGGCTTGAAAAATCAAAGATAAAATAAAATAAAAATTTATAATTAAAGAAACCCAAACATATAATAGTAAAAATACGTTGAAGAAGCAGTGTCCCATTGCACTTTGCAAAGAAATATATCTAATTCTGAGGTCTAAGGATCAAAGAGAGAATTATGAAGTGAGAACCTAATTCAGGAAGAAATTAGGATTTGCAGAAACATTTGTATATTCAAAGAATTATTACACCTTCTTTGTAAAAGTAACAGATAAATATTCAAATACATCATAAGGCTGATTTAACACAGTCTAACTGGAAAACAGTAAGTGAAAAAAGTCAGGGAGAGCTCTTGATTTTTGTAGTGACTTCCTCTGAGCTTATGATCACTGAGAAACCTCAGAACTGACAAAGGAACTGTAGTTTACAGATTGTTTGTTATAAAATTTGGCAAAAATCTAAAATGTTTTTTAAAGCACACTTGAAAAGGACGAAAGTAAGGTAGGTGATTATTTCTAGGTGCATTTCCTACATAATGTAAATCACAGAGAAGTCATAATTCAAAAGATGAAACAATATCAGCTATCACATTTTTATAAAATAACAATATCCTGAAAATTTTGCTTTCTTCAACATGGTTCCTTAAGCATAAATATTCATTTTCCTTTATCTACTCCACATAAACGTCCTAAGTGAGTAAATACAGTCATTAGTTTACTTTTACTTTCACTTTAAAACAGGATAATTGTTTTTACCATATCTGTTCTACTTCAGAGTCTTCCTTTGAATTATTTTCCTCTGCTTTTATTCTCATCTGACTATTGTCATGTAAGTTGACTTAAAAACTTGACCTTAGCTGCTGGCAATCTACTGGAGAGATTCCAACCTGCCCTGGAAGACACTGTTGTTTAGTTTATTTGAGAGAAAGAAATGGAAGACAGAGATTCTTTAGACTGTATGGCAATTATATCTCCACTTAGAGGGTACTTATTATGCATTTTAACACTGATTAGATCATTTAATATCCCAGTTCTCAAGTTAAATAGTAAACTATCCCAGGAAAGAAACTTTTTTTTAGAAATATAATTGGTATATTCTGGCAAAAGAAATGTAACAGATGATCATTCGCAAAAAAAAAACCCAAACCTAGAATGAAATGTTCTGTACTAGTTAAGAGAAGCTCTCTCTTTCTAAATTTATCCTGAATTTCTATTAATTTGATTTTTTTTTAAACTGCTGTTATTAGTCTTTTAGATCTGTATTGCTTTTTTTGTCCTCACAGTGTTCAGGTAACTTAAAATTTGCTTTCACCTTTATTAGAGGTACAGTAGCTTCCTTCCTCATTCCTAATGTGTCTATCATTGCACATTCAAGGGGAGAATGAAACTATGTGCTTAATTCAAATTTAAAGTGCGTATCATAATACATACAGAACAGAATGTGACAGCTTGAACCAAACATATTACTGCCTATTGCAAAATAGCAGGTATTTAACTTAGAGTCTGCAAAAGTTTTATACTGTATTTCATTACCCTATAGAGCAAGTATTGCTAAAATCTTATATTTGGGTCACAAAAAATGAGAAAGAAATACCAAAATTTACTGGACAAGGCTTTCTAGAAGTCATCAGTTCAGTTGAATATATTTTTATTACTGGAGAAAATTAAAGAATGTGTTAGAAGATAAAAAAAAGGTCTCTTCAATATCTCAATTGTAATAAATAAGTTATAACAATTAGCTACAAAGAGCTACTGTAAATTAAGAACTCCAGAGACACATAGGTATCTAAAGCCCATCAAATTTCTAATTTTTTTCCTTGTACCTTGGGCACTTTTGTAAAATCCCACCTTTATTAAGCAGTTTAGAAAGAGGATAATTAATACTTATCTGAGAAACTAATGAAAAGGTGCTGAGGTTTTTAATTATTAATGAAACAAATAGAGCCAGGAAATGTAATATTGCCAAAAATTCCATAGTCTATGCTACTTAAGCAACACATAGTCGTGCTGTAAACTGTTGTTTAGAGTATTTTGTTTAGTCAATCATTACCTGGTTTTAGAGGCAAAGGCAGCCAGTTCAGCTGACTTCAGTGAAAACAAAAAGGCAATTTCAGTAGATTAAGGAGCCATGCATGAAATGTGAAGGAGTGAAGAAAGCAGGCTCTTGCCCTAATCTTTAGCCAGATTTGTCACTAGTTTGATCCCAGATGTATTGCCCAAGATCCCCAAGGCTTTTGATCAGTATCTTTCTTTCCAAAAGAATTGATATAAAGATGTTTCACCTGTAACATATAGCACGGGAGATTTGCACTTCAATGATATTTTGACCTGAATTTGATTAATCAAGGCCCACCTCCCCCAAAAAACCAAATCATGACAGTGCTGTTTTATGGCAAAGATGTCAGTCCTGAGATTCTACAAGGTGGTTCTTCCCTGCCACAAGTCAAACTGGATTGTTGTCTTCCTGCATGGTGTACCTGGAGTGTGAATTATTGAAACACCAGAGAACTACTGGGAAATACCACAGGAACTCTTTAGGAACAACTCTGTAGTTGATCAGATTAACGCTATAGCTGTCTCAACCTTACAAACATTACCTTGTCCTGTCCTTACTGCTCCTTGGTCTTCCTATAATTTTCCCACATATTTGTTCTTAATAACAAGGGGGATTTTTTTAAGGTAGAATTAATTAGTCAAGTTCTTTTGTATAGCCTGTGCTATAACTGGGCTTTCACCAAGGTCTGACTGTGCAGATTGGTGAGGACTGCCGGGACTTTCAGAGACTTCAGGTACTTTAATTCAATCTACTACCCCAGTTTGGATCCTGGGTTAATACCACTTTTCTCAGTTTTGGCTTAAATGTTCCCCCCAAAAGTCCATTAGCCAAATGAAACAGTGAAGCAGATGGGAAGATGGATGATATGTGCATATATGTAGCCTATGAACATAATTTTAAGCCATTACTATTTCATTTATACCCAAAGCACAAGAATCATAGTACAGGACAGAATCATAGTAATTCTTGTAATTTATTCTTTATTGCTTCACAGCTCAGGGAGTAGGATTCCCTCTATTTTATAAGGCTTCTGCAAATATTCTCCTTCACTTGATAAAAATAGTTTAAGAAAACCTTGGTGTTTCTCCTGCCTGGTTTTTAAGTTTTCAGCCTTCTTTTCCAGGTGTTTTTCTAGAGTTCCACAGGGAACATCCAAAATGTTACCTGGCAAATTTGTAATTAGATATTTTCTGATAGAAAAAGTATTTTTTCTTAGACATCTAATTTTAGAGTGAGTGTACTTCTTTTGCTTGCTCTTTAGATTATCCTTTGGGACTCTTAAATCCAAATTAGAGATTAAAACCCTCACCCTTTAGGGAAAGTTTGCCATTAAAGAAAGACAAATGGAAAATTAATTTCCTTCGTTTTATTAATTTTCTCAGCCTTCAGAAGATTTTTTTTTTTAATCCAAAGTTCTGGATTGAGACAATGGAAGCAGAAACAGACATTTCAAAGAGACAATTACCCCAAGTGTATGAAAATGGGATGAATGCTTCACTCAAGGTGCTGTTCTCTCTACTGACTGCAGACAAAGAAACTGTGTGTTAAAACCTGATCTGAATGTGTGAAAGGTTCTGTTTCAATGTATTTTTCATTTGGAGAAAAACAGCTGCAACAACAATTGTTTGACTTTCTAATGTTATATTTTGCAATTTTTTAAACAAAAATTCTATGCTTTTCTGATGTTGTTCCTAAGCAAAAAAAACCCCAAACCCTAGGTTTATAAGAGGTGTTGTTTCTATTGCAAGAAGGAAACATTTTTCAAAGTCTCAGAAATCCTCAAAGGACGGGAAAGCAGAACGGCTTTGGAGGCTTGTGGAGTAAGGAGTGGAGCGTTGTCTGCCTTGAGAAGCCTTTAACAGGTGTCAGCAGGCCCTGCGAGGGAGAAAGGATCAGCTGTTTTGCCACAAGCAACCAGACCTGGTGTGTTTGGAGCAGCCAGTCTCAACATGTGTTGACCTTCCCACATGCGGCTCCCCGCGGAGGGTGACCTGGCTCCCCACTAAGGCTGAAGTCAGCGTAATTCTCTTTTCCTGCCAGCAAGAGCAGTGCAGTTGACTCCCAAGGACTCTAGAATGAGTATACAGGAATTTGCCTGCTGCTCATCCTCTCCCTTATCCCTCTATATCCCTCTCCCCAGAACATCTTCATTGGCCACTGACTTGCAAGGCAGACCTGCACACTGACAATGCAAGTTGCTAAAAGTGTGAATAAAGATGTGATTGCAATACATCACCACTGCAATATGGGACATCCTTTATTTACAGTGAAAGAAAGAATTTTAGTGAAGTGGATAGAAAGTGGCAAGTAAATTTTTACATGAATCTATTACCTGTTAGCCACGTCACTACACTATTTTCCTTTTAATCTAGATAGATAAAATCTTTAGACTGTATCTAATGGATATCTGTACCAATGTTCCCAGGGGATTGTTAGCCCTAAAACAGCACAAAACACCACCACTGCTTAATTGGAACAGTATTAGCAAACGCTGAATTTAATTGGGAAGCATTGGCCTGGTGCAAAGGGGTTATCTAGTGTTTGTCCAGGTGTTTGAGTCAGGGTTCTGGCATTGTGTTACAGAAATAAAAGATTCAAAGATAAAAGTAAGTTATTGTACAAAATTTTAATTCCTGGTTTAAATTATTGCATTCAAGTTTTTTATTTGCTTCCTTTTTTAAGAGATGGGGAGCTGAAATATAATTTTGGATGTTGTTGGCAGGCTGCACATGCATACTAAATGCTGTTATTCAGAATAGTCATTAAAAGCAATTAGGGACTACCTTTCTTATTTTACGGTCACGTATTCTTTTTTGCAACATGGGTAAATTGAAATTTCAGGCATTAACAGAAGATAGCCAGTTAGTAGATAATGTAAATATTACCTAGCAACTGTGGCTATAGTAATATATTCCAGTGAAAGTCAATAAATGGCAAGCTACTGTATTCATAAAACAATTATGACTGCATATAAACTCAACTGGCAGTGAATAGGATCTGAAAATTGATATATTGATTAAAACACAAAAAAGTCAAAGAGGTTGGTGCTTGTTCTACTTTGAAATATCTTTGTTATTTCTAATTTTCAGATTAGAAAATTTAAAAAAATATTACTTCTGAGTTTCTCTAAAGCTTTCAAGGTGCAGTTAGAATGTAACTACAGTGGAACAAGACTACTGTCCTCACTTTAGAAAACTTGCATACTGCTGAGAATCATCTAAACATTTCCAAGGTGTAGGAGGCAGGAAACTGTGTACTTCTGGCACATCAGGGCAGATGAATTGCTGCTTTGAAGAATGCTAAGAAATGTAGATTCTGAAAAACTAATGATTTATCACTATCATGTAAACCTATGTTCCTTAACACTAAGCACAGCTTAGTAAATGATCACAAGGCCTGCTGTCTCTTCAGGTTTTTTATCACTGGCTGAAGAGAATGAGGGTGGCAGAGCTCCGGAACTGACTGCCCAGGGAGGTTGTGGAATCTCCCTCTCTGGAGACATTCAAAACCCACCTGGACACGTTCCTGTGTAACCTGCTTTAAGTGCCCCATCTTGGCAGGGGGGTTGAGCTGGATGATCTCCATGGGTCCTTGTCCAACCCTAACTATTCTGTGATTCTGTAAAGCAGCAAAATTAGAAACCATTGAGAAAATAGTTCTACTGCAAGATAAACCTTCTGGGATTTGGTTTTATTTTGTATGGTCTGTGCTGGGATTTTGGTTTATTTCATTGTAGGTAGATTTTTATTGTTGGTCTTGTTTTTATTTGGTTGTTTTTGCTGTTGCTGTTTTTGTTCAGTTTTTTAATGGTAAAACTGTGAATAATGGCAGAATAGAGAATTTCCCCACTTTTTCTATCTTTCTTACTCATAAAATTAGAAGAGAAAACTTGTAAAGTGAACTAATCTTGTTAGAACTAAAGAGGGATTCACAGTATCAAAGCACAGTACTTGGTCTTGGCTGAGAAATGGGAGAATTTGCTCCTGGAAGTCACACACAGTCTTCAACAAGTTGCTAAGGCTGTGTGTGTGTGTGTGTGTGTGTGTGTGTGTGTGTGTGTGTGTGTTACATATTGAAGTGCTTTACTCCTTTTACTTAATACATCTGAATACCCAAGAGAGTTCAGTCTCTAGAGCTACCTAAACACTCTCCCCGTCTTTTCAAGAAGCTTATTTAGAGCTCAAAAGCTTCTCCTGTGACAAGTGCCATGATGACACGGTGTCTCTACCTGAAAAACCCCAGTGCTTTTCTGTCATAGACAAATATGATGAATACTGGGAGGTTCTGCTATACTGATGAAGGAAGAAAGGGGAAGAATGATACAACAGATGTTGCCATGAAGCATCCCTCTTATTTTGTTCTATTTATAGAATTTATTTTCTCTCAGTATTTTAGCAAGTGGACTAAAGGATTCAGATGCACGTTCCTTTCAGGGTATTTGCAAGTAGCTGATCTGTGCTGTTGCAACTGCATTCAAGAGCTGAGTTTTGGAGCTTGCTTTTCATTTCCCTCCCAACAGTGTTCTGTGGAGCTTCACAAAATTTTTCCTGATTTGCATTACTATAACATAAATGAGAATTTCAAGTGCTCTGTGCTCTCTTTGCTGTATTTCCCGAGAACATAATTTCTACTTTGCAAAAAAAAAAAAAAAAAACACAAACCCTAGCAGAAACAATGGAATAGATTTTCAATTCATAATGGTTTTTGCTGATTTTTCTCTCTTTACTTCTCTCTAATTTGTATCCTCTGTCTGTCTCAGGGTTCTTACATAACTCACAGGACATATTGGAGGGATTTACAGTTTACTTAAAGATTACCATTTAAGCTGTTGCTTTCAAGTTTTATTAATAATGTATTATGTTTTCCAACTTTTGTTTCACATTTCTTTTGTGGACCTTGCAGAAAGTACATTTGGAGGAGAGAAAAAAAGCATGTTAAAAGAAAATGGAAAAAAGTAATTTGCAAGTGATGGTGTGTATGTAAGTGACTTTATTACCAAAACCAAGTTATCAAACTGCAAGTTCTCATCTTATGTAAATCTAGTTATCTTTATCTGTACCAGAGGAAGGTTTAGGCTAAACATATCAATGACTGCAAAGTAAACATAGCTTGTCAAAAGTTAAATTACAGGATTTTTTCTTGTTGTTGCCAGCAATTCTATGCTGCTGTGAACCATGAAGCAGAGGTAAGAAAGTAAACACATATTCCTCACATAAAGTTAATCAGATTGTTGAGTGAAAGACAAAGAATTTACAGTATTTCTACTTCAGTTCTAGTAAATAACCAACATTATTCAGCTGCTCAGTCCTCTACGGTATGCTCAGTACTTGTGAGCACACATTAAACCACTTCATTTTTATTTGTCCTTGATGTTAAATCACAGAGAGGATTGCAAAGCTGCAGTGGGGGTGGGGGGCCACAATCATCTTGTTAATGGAAACAGCAAAGAGCTGGAGGCCAGTTAAGCCTCTGCTGTGTGTGACTGGGGTCAAGTCACCTGCAGCCTTTCTCATCATCCTTTGACACAGCTCAGAAGAAGTAGAACTAACAGCAGAATCCCACTGAAAATGCAAATCTAGTTTTGAGTTAAGCTTTAGTAATGAGCAAATAAAATTAAGCAATCTATTAGCGATTTCATTCCAGCTGCACTGCATTTGCACAAAGAAGGGGAATCCCAGATGATAAGATCATCTGCGAAAATTTTTTTTTAAAGTGAATTTGATGTGGTTCTTCTGTTCCGTTGTCCTTATAATAGTCCAACTTCAGCTTACCTGAATTTCTAGTAGCCAATTTGACTTAGTAAAAACAACAATTAAGCGCTTTTCAGCTCCTATTTAGGGTAAAACATGTGTTGTGCTTTTCTGACATTGCCAAAGTACCATAATTATGACTGTGAAATTATTTTGACACTTTTAAAATATGAGTCATCTTGTAGGAAGTGAATTTATTAGCTGTGCTATATGAAGTGTGCTAGAAGGAAAAATATAGCTGATATTTTAAATTTGTCAGGAAGGAAGAGTTAGGTGACATGGAGATGGTGCAGCTACTCTTGGTCAACAGAGGAGAGAGCTTAAATATCAAGAATAATGGTTTGTTCGTATCTTTTTTTCTAGATGATTGGTTGATTGATTCCCTGAGTGCAGTGTACACGCAAGGGTGGTGGAAATTGTGTTGGTTGGGTCAAACAGGACTGGTGGGACTTCCAGCCAGGCCAGACCTGCCTGCCTGTGTCGGGGTGGTGCTGTGTGAGGAAGTGCAGCTTGGTTGCTTGCAGCTGTTCAGACAGCCAGGGCATCCTGCTGTGCTGGATTGCTGCAGGGCAAGGCTGCTGTGCTAAAACTGGCTGACACTTCCAGTTCTTGTACATGATGCTCCCCAGCCTCCTCCTCTCCTCTCCCTACAGATCTGTGGATGGAACATCAACGATTCACTTTGTGCTCTTCATTCTAATCCTGCCACTGTGCTAATCAAGCCTGCATGTTTAATAGCATTTTTAATATTATTTAATTATCCGCTACTTTTTATTCTCTTCATTATTGTTGCCACCATTCTCCCTCTACAATTATTTTAATTTACTTCAATTAATTTCAGGTCCCCATTTCACATTTCACACAGCATAGAAAAATAGCTGTCCAAAACTGCTTACAGTCCAGAGATTAAAAAAAAAAAATCACAGTTGCTTTTTTAAAGTCAGTAAGTAACATGGACCAAAAGAAAATAGATATGCATAGAGAACCAGCTTGTGCTGAGGAACATTAAAAAGACAGTTGACATTTCAGGATTATTAAGTTTGGATTATTCTCATCTGGTCCTCTGAACTAAATAATTTTTTTGTGTCTAGAGTCATTAGGTGCATTTCTGGAGCATAGCTTCCAGTTTATTTTAATTTGAAAGGAATCCTGTTCATGCGCTTTAAAACTGCATCACAATGTGAATCAAAGCAATAATGGAAAAAAAAAAAAGGAGGTGAGGATAGCAGGGAGGTTAAAATCAAAATTATAGTGTTTTGTACGTTTAGGAAATAGAAGAACAAGTAATTAAATTCTTTGTCTCAGTTCCTCTAGAACTTTGTGACCAAGATTGAATTTGAATATAAAATTATTTCATGCAAGTAAAAAGATTCACATAAAAAACATACTTATTTAGAAGTGCAACAAAGATATTGACAGAAACCCCAACATATCAATGTAAAGCAGGGGAAAAATGTTTTGCACCATTTACATGTAAGAGTATATGCACAATCAGACCTTCCAGTTTCTACTGCTGCTAAGCAGAATGGTTGACTGTTGAAAAAGTGAAAGAAGCGTCTCCAAAGATGATGATTCCTGTTTGCACATGTTGTGGTTTATCAAAGGACTATAATTCTTAGGAAAAATCATAATTTCTTGTATTCATTTTGTTTTATTCTATTCTGATGCTCATACATATATAAATACATGCAATATTTCTGTTTCACTGCTATGCTCTGAAAAGCTAGACAACTAGCCAGCTATTTTCAGTATTTGTATACCTGAAGTTTAAGTGTTTTGCTGTGGACCAACACTGCCCCACAAAATTCAATCACCATGCGTCTGTTAAGAATTTTACCTCAGTGTAAGTATTTAATTTTAGAAAAAATTTCACCACGTAATGACTTATGATGCCTTAGTTTATATGAAAAAACAAAATTTTAAGTATCTAAGATTAAGGAAACTGTTGTGAATATGGTGAGAGAGTAGAACAGGAGTTGAGAAAAATGCAAATTTCCCTGACACTAGGAAGTACCTCCTGATTCTGCCAATCCTAGCAACAACACATCTAAAATATTTTATGAAACTTTATTCAAAGCAGAAAAAAATCCCTCCTAATTCCAGTGGTCTTGAATCTTTAAGTTTTTTAAAAAGTGAAGCACCAAAATAATGTCATCAGGCACATAGATTTATTTCACCAATGTAATGATCTATGGGTGTATTATGGCTGTACCACAAGATTTTGGCCAAATTCTAGTCAAGAACTGAAGTACTCTTGAGTTTTTCCTGTCATGCAGAACTCACTGCTTGTCTGTGGGCAGCAGGAGTAAAAAGATTTTAAATGAAACAAGGAGTTAAATTCAGTAGCAGGAGCACAATCTAACTGATGGGACCTGTTAGAAAACCTATTTTTCAAATAATTTGAGTTCTATGGTTCTGAAATACATGTTGACATATGCATTTACATAAACACTCATTGAAAATTAAGGAAATGATCTTTAAAATAACTGTCCCAGTATCACTGGCACTCTCTGTTTAAAAAAAAAAAAAAAAAAAAAAGAGAAAGCAGTGGAGGTGCTGTTTCCTTTTAACTTGGAGTTATTGCAAAAGATGGATTTAGTTTTCCTAATCTAAACTAATATTGCAATGCCTTTTTTCTGTATCAATCAAACTTCTTGTAAAACCCATGACTACAGAAAGCCTGAGGTAGGTAACAAAAGCTGTACAATATGTAGTAAATCCTCTGCTTCTTAGCAATCCTCTAAGCTCTGTCTATTGTAAAAATAAAAGTGTAAAACAGAATACACACACCATCTACAATACATCAAAAGCAAATGAAATGAACCCTTATCTACAGTTCTGAGCAAGACTATCAGATAATAATGCTTGCTTCAAAAAGGAAAAGAAAACCAGAATCTGGTCCATAAATCTTAGGCAAACTGAAGGGGATTGCAGCGTAACAAAACCTACAAAGAAAGTGTCTATCAGCAAATCCCATATCCAGAGCCATTCCCTTCCTGTGCTCTCAGGATGGCACAGTGACATCCCACAGCAAGTCTGTTTCTGAATTTAGACAAAGACCTGGGCCCAGCCTTTCTAAAAGATTGCAATATTTGTTCTGCATTGTCCTCAAAGGACTCTTGGTTACTGCAGTTGTGAACATTTATTCTATATTAAACCATTTAGTACACAATTATCTTGGATGTAACTCCACTAAAATTAATGAAAGTCAGAGAAAAGAGTTGTCCTTAGTGAGAAACAGATAGTGAATTTTCAGACAAAATCTATGCTTAGAAAGAACAAGGGCTGGCAATATGCATCAACAGTCTCCAGTAAATGGCATGGCAGGGATACTGCAACTGCAGACTGAAAATTCAGATCCCAAGCTAAACCTCAGATGAAATTCAAATATATAAGGCATGAAAATATGTAATTTGTTGCTTTTCCCTGCCTACATATCATATATTTAAAAGTTCAGAGTGGGTTCCCTTTCTTGAGTAAAAAAGAAAATCAAACCTTTTAGTTAGGCTGTTAGAAATGAGTTACTGAATATGCAAAATAAATGAAGTTTGAAAACTCCCAACTGATTTGACTCTCCTCTTGGAACATAATTTTGAGTTTTAGTTTCCCCTCCTCCAAAAATATATCTATTCATTGGTTCCAATGGTGTTAGCCTTGATTTACAGCAATGTTACTGGGAGGAGATCTATCTCCTGATGGAGCACTATCTCACATTTCTTCTATACACATGCATCAGCCTGGGACAGATAATGACTACTGGGGATGATGATCAGTAAATTAAAAATTCTCTAATGAGGCTTTGATATGGTGCAGTGTAATGGCTCCAAAGGAGACAATACGGTCTACTGGGTCATTGATTTGTTAGCTACAAACTCTCTTTGTGTGCCATAACATTAATCAGCTTTAATGGTTCTGATGGAGGCATATTAATTAATTGCAGCTCCATTAATAACTTCCTGATTATGTATTTACCTGACCTAGACTGTACTGTGCATTTTAGAAACCCTTTAATTATGATTTACACAATAGTGGCTCCAGGGGAGATTATAAATAGTGCATTGCAGGTACTATTATTTCCAAACATTATTCCAAAGGCTGTTTGACTAATTTTAAGACGGATACACTGAAATACTTCTAAAATTTATTTCGTGACTATAAATCAAATCCATATGGACAGACAACTGAGAACTGAAGGTAAAATACCTGGATTATTTATAGCCTCAGTTCCTTGGAGTCCCATTTGTTTGCCCAAAACAAGATACATCCTGATACAGATGGCCCACATAAGGCACCATATAAGGCCTTTAGCTTATCAAAGGGAAGCATCCTCCTCTAATAATTCTAACAACCTTCCAGACATTGCTCTGTGCTGCCCAGTTCTTCGGTGGAGAAGGCTGAGGTCACATAGATTTGGTAGATGTAGGCACTGCACACAGAGCTACAACACAGTGTAAAAAAATCTTATTAGAGAGACCAGTAAATGATTCTAAAAGCACTCTCAGAGGACACTCTCTCGTCTGGTTTGTTGCTCTTCATGGTCACTCTTTAACAGAAGGAAATTCAAAGAATGACAAGCATCCTGAAGCAAACTATTTCAAAGCTTGCAACATTACTGATCATTACTTGGATCTATTTATTATATTTACTACCGTCGTTTCACTTGGGTACATTTGTGCTTGCAAAATTCCATGAAGATTCAAAATTTATTCCCTTAAGTTCTTCCATTTTGGTTTTTTCAAATTTCACTTCCCATTATTTGTCCTGAATGTATTATTACTGGTAATATTGCCTGACTTTTTACTTCATCGCTATCCAGTTCTCACATATAAATCAATAAATAAAATAAAGGTATTTGACTGATAAAGAAAAATGGAGATTGGATTTTTTTAATAGATTTTGGTATTGATTTTAGTCTAGGAACTTCATAAGTTTAATTCCTATTCCTGGACTTTCTCTCTTCCTCAAAGTATCTTAGGAGATGAAGGGAGTATTCCTTTTTTTTTTCTCCTTTAACAGACAATGTCCACTTTCATCTCACTCAATGCCACAATGGGAACAGAATATAAATTTCAGCATTATGCAATACGATATGAATAAAACCAAACCTGTTTATCCAAGAATGACCTTCACAGACTAATGTTGTAATGCTCTTCATTGAGATCATTGAGTTTATAAACAAAATCATATCTATAAACTTTCACATTCATCTACCTGGACTGTAGTATAACATTTTGTGTGATGGCATATGGGAAATCAAATAGAGGGAAAAAAAAAAAAAGGTGATGTGCATGAATATAATGGAGTGACTGTACATTAGGAAAGGTAATGTGCAAGGCTGTTGGGAAAGATACTAGAAAGATCAAAAGGAGATTATTGGTCAAATTCCAGAATCTCACTCAAAACTCACCTCATCTCATATTAGAAGGGGAAAAAAAAAAGGGTGTAAGTGACTAAGTTGAAAATAACACAAAACTGAGACATCTTTGCAGAAATAGCAAAAGAATAACGTTCAGAAAGAAATGAATGAACTTGAACTGGCAACTGGAGTAATAAGAGTTTAATGTTCAAGCATATAAAATATAAGGATGAAAAAATAAAAGTATTTTGAAAGTAATAAAATATAAGCACCATTATAAACTCTAAACTAACACATATATGTTTAAGAAATACATCAAACAGAAACTTTCCCATTTGAGACAACTTAACTAAAAATATCCACAAATGCATTTTACATTTCAAATTAGGAATTTCTAGCTCTCACTGCAACTAAATCCAAAGAAAATCTTTCACTTTGAGGGAAGTAAATCCAATTGTATTTATCACAACACTTTTGCGAGGGAAGAGAAAATGCATTGCACATATTTTTCAGTGGCTTTGCCTGATAGCACAGAAGGACCATGTTTCTATTGTTTCTCACTTCATGAGTTTTTATGTGAAACAGCTACTTGAAAGCTAAATTCCCACATCCATCAGGCTTTAGAATCACTGACTGTTTTATCTGTTCTTCATGAGAGGGAGACAAAACTAGGTATCTTCAGCATCTTGTGTTCCATATGGCATTAATAGCTCCCTCTGTAGAATCATGACTCTAATTGGACAGTTAGAGAAGAAGTAATTCAGCATCATCATGAAGTCTTCAGGATCTTGCCTTTTTTATTAAACGAACATGATAAATAGCTGCAGATAAGAACAGATATAAACATTTGTCTCTGTACATCTTTCAGCAACCATGTCTTTTTGTGCCGCTGCAACATAGGATTTCTGAGAAATAATAGCTACATTTGAAAAACAGTGCCATGCACTTCAGTAATCAACACAAAGCATGACTCTTGGCAGGAGTGTCAGAAATTTTATTACAAGCATTTCATTTGCCTTGTAGTTTCAGAAAAGCATATGTTGTGTTCAGGCAACAGGTTACAGTTTTTTGTTGTGCTTTTGTTTTCTAAGACTTCTTGTAAGGTTATTTCTTTTATTAAAAAGAGAAGAAAAAGAATGAACTGATACTGAATGAATGGGTTTATACCAGATTTTTATCAATATTATTAGAATCAGTGTATGGACCTTGTTAGAAAAATCTCCTTCAGTACAGATTACTTAAATATAAACCCAAACCAAGCATTTTACTATTCCAACCTGATAACTGAGGCTGTTCTACAGAAAAGGTCACCAAATACATCAAATTAATGAGTTGAATGTGAAGAGTGACCTACAGATAGGAAAAATATGAGCTTGCTCTTGATCTTATAAAAATATTTATTTATGATAATTTATGTGGACAGAAGATCTTTGCTATATTTTTAATTTCAACAGAAATGAGTGATGTATCTCTTTCTATATATTACAGTGCTGCAAAAACAGCCATATCTGATATTTAGTTTTCTTAAAATGGTCTTCCTGAGTAGTGCATTGGATAATGCAGTCACTTATTTTCTTCTGCCTGCATTTCATAAAAGGGCAACATGTAAAAGCAAGGTTAAGATAGCTGTTTATCAAACCAAAGCCCATTATACATTATGTGCCCCTGCATCTACGTCTCCACAGCTAGTTAAAAAATATGAAAAAGAGGTGATAAAAATTTGTGCAAAAAAAAGGTCAAAAACAGCAGACTGGATTACCTGAAAACATACAAAGGGACTCAAGGTTTATCAGTGAAGTAAGACCTCAGCAAAGCAGAATTATACTGTAATCCAAGAAGAAAAGAAAGCCTTTAAAATAAGAAAGGTTAAAAAGAGGGCTTCCAATGAAATAGCTAAATCTTGATCGATAAGAGAAGTCAGAAGTAAAAAAGCTGGAACAGGGAAAGAATTAAAGAATTAACTCCTAAACAGAGGAATTAATTGTTTAGGAGTCCTTTGTATGGCTATAGCCTGACAACTGTATTTACTGGGACTGAACTCAGTGCAACTCTTATGGTCCTATTTATGGAGCCTGTCAAAATGCCAGAGACTCAGGTAGCCTGGATGAACAAGAAATGTTTAATCTGATGCTGTGGCCCAGAAGTTCAAAACACAAAGCTCATATCAACACCAAATAATTTTTGCTGAACCTGGTTGTTTCATGTCAATCTTTAAAGGCTTATAGCAGTCCCATAGTCACAAAAGACAGGATCATGGTCATTCTTAGTGATTTTAAATGAATAAGAAACTGCAGGGTCTTTAATATCCTCAAGTGAGTTGACTCCTTTCTTTTGAACCTTCCTGCTGCCCAGACCTGTTATCTGCACACTCAGCAGACACCAGTAGGAGCAAAGCTGAGCATGTGCTGCGTCATGGTGAGGAGCCACCAGCCCCGGGAAGAGGGAAGGCATATCTTGAAAGTAATCAACAGCTTCCGGTAGAAAAATCATACTGGAATACCTTCACCTGATGTGGAATTCAGGTTAAAAAGAAAGCAAAAACTTCCAAGAGAGTCAAAGTAGAGTGGTCTGTGAAAATGCTGAGTGGCCAGGATTTTCCGACATAACGACACTCTCTCCTAGCAAAGTGTGGCCAACTGGAATCACTCCTGAAAGCTGCGCGAGGTCAGACAGCAAGTTATACAATCTCCCATGTACTCTCTGATCATTACATGTTCCTCTAACAGCCTCAGTATCATCTTTGTCTTTGACAACAGAAGGGATAAAATTCTCTTCTTACACATTTTATTTTTGTGGGGAACAATAAATGAAAGGATGAGGAAGAAAAACAATGGTTGGGATTCAACAGGCTGAAAGAGGGACTGAAATTCCATTGAGACCTTGAAGAAGGTGTCAGTGGCTCTTGAAGGGGGGTTTTTCTTGTGCCCTGAGCTGCGTGTAGCTGGAGTCTCAGTTCTGCTCCCTCCACATATCTGGAAGATGTCCCTGGCCAGCCTCCTCTTACTTTGGCAAGGTGTGCATCACTTTGCCACAAACATGTTCTATTTGGTTTCAGTTATATATAACTATAATCTAGCAAGTCTTTCCTTTAAGGTTTATACAGAAGAGCATCCCAAATGCCTGTTTGGGAGAGAGATATCTGTGCTCCTGGGCCTCTTAGTTCAGCTGTCACCTGGAGAGCTACTTTTCGTGTTGTTGTTTTTTTACCAGACACGTGCTAGAAGATAACTTTGTCAACTTTTTCTCTGTCATAGTCTTCTACATTTCCAATAGCCTTCTTTATTTCCTTTATTTCTTCTTGCAAGTTGACCAACAGCTTAATTGAAGTGAGCAGGGAAAAAAATAAGTTCTTTGTGTGAAAATGTCTTGTGAAAAACTTAAAAATAGTAGCAGCAATAAAGAGTACAATGATTTCATCTCTGACTTGATCCTGTTTTTGGCACTTTACCAATTTTAATCTCTTTTCATGTATGCTTTTGTTGTAGCTTTATCTGGTTGTTTTTCGCCTGTTTACCCTTAGGAAATATTTCCTAATTAGTGCAATAGTGAAAAAAATGGCCTAGCAAGTACTAAAATATACCTTAGGATGGTTTCATAATTGATACAAAACTGTCATCACATATCATGCTTATATTGTTTTCTTCTTCTGTAAGGATTTACACTTCAGATACTTTCTATTTTCATAACAAGCCTCATAAACCCTTCAGGAACGAATTCAGCCCTTAGCTTACGCCAATACAAATTACGGTGCCTTTCATTCACTCTCAAACTTCAAAAAAAACCACACAACCAGAAAAGCAGATAGATAATTTTACCTATGCCACATAAAAAACGAAATAAAAGCCCCTCTTTAGAAATCCTAGAGATTACTAGTATTCCTGTAAGCTCTACCTGGTTTAATAGGGGCAAAATATCAAAACACTCAATAAAGATGTAAAGCAGCCAAGAGTGGGGTCCTATGAATTTTCTTACTACACCAGAACTGCACACAGATCAACACAGCATGTTTATTCATGCAGGAAACTGACACTGTCCAGGACTCCTCATCTTTATTTTTCTCTCCTTTTTCTTCAAAAACTAGAGCTGCCTTGCTCAAGAAGTGCTGCACTAATGTCTGTGTGCTTTCAGGGTATTTGTGAATAAGTTCTCATTTTCAGCTGTTACACATTTTCCAGAGATGCTAGGGAGTTTAAATACATTAATCATAATTTCTGGATTATATTAAGTGTTGTAGCCGGGAAAATCTGAGAAACAATTCTAAACACATTATGATAGGGATACTGGGACAAGCTTACTTAAAGATAAAGAGAACTAAGTTTATAGAAATTGGAGACTTATCAAAAATAATAAAAAAAAGCTCTTTCCTCAACCTATTTTCTCTCCAGCTCAGCTGGCGCAGTCCATTTCTTGCTTCTGCAGTGATATGTTTTAAACACTCAAAGCAGTGTATCCTTTTTCAGGTATGCAGTCGAGATTGCTTGCCAACCCATTGGTATGACAAACAGGAGGGGTTTCAGGAATGTTTGCACTGCTCATTCCAGCCTTACAAGTAGATGCTATCAGAAAACAGATGACAGGATTGACCAGGTTATGTAAGAGGCAAGGAATTTGGAAGTGTTCACTGTGACAGAAACTCAAATTCCAAACCCAGGGCTCTCATTTTAGGATGTTTAACTGTCTTCTGCAGCTTGTCAGCACTGCTCTTAATCTTAAACTCATCTGGGAAAAGGTGATGTAACCATTTAAAATTAGTAAAATTTTTAAAAATCAACAAATCAAACAAATGGAGTAATCAGCTCTTAGCAAAACACACAAGATGATAGGGGACAAACCAAAGCTATTCAGAAGGGGCAGTGCACAAACATGCACATGTATACACACCACAAACCTATAGCTCTGACTGAAGTTTTCTTTCCCTGAGTTAATTAACTCCAGTGACTATACTGGAACATGGTTTTACAGTTCACCTGAATAATTATTAAAAAAAAAAAAAAAGTATACTTTATTTTTATAATTGAAGATAATTATTTGGCTAAAGACCAATAGACTGCAAAAGAGAAGAAGGAGGTGTCCAGCAGGAAGGAGAGGTCACCATTAGACTGTGGCTGTTGCTTCCTGTTACAGAGCATCCCTAAATTTCCTCTCAGTGGCAGGGCAGAGCTGTGGTCACTCTTCCTGCTGTAAGGAGGGTTTCCAGGTTGTCTTTACACTACTCTACTCTGGGCTGTTTCAGGGTGCACACAAGATGTGCACTTGTCTACCACAGGTCCTATGCAGCACCAAATACAGGGGTAGAACATGATGGGATAAAACACAGGGAGATCACTGACCACCTACAGGAAAACCAGGGTGGCTGAGCGGGGTTGTCTGTTAGTCTGCTGCAAAAAGGATAAAGGAGCAAAAATAAAATTCTACTCACTGCCTGTGATGTTGCTCAGATGGATGTTTTACTCAAAGTTGCAACATGCTGCACACATGTTGCTGTCTCCCCAAGGCAGGGCTGTGCTCCTCCTTGCTTTGATAAAAATGCTCTTTGCTCTGGAAGACTACATTTTTTTAAAGATGTTACAATAGAAATATGAACGACTTCTACAGAGGAGACAGCAGCAGTTTTATGAAAATAATGTTGGTTTGAAGTCTACAATTACAGTATACTTGTGAAGGGGATTTTGTTTTATCCAGCCTAATGAAAACAATGGAATCTTTACAGAACCTTGCGGACCAGGAATGGACTCTGCTCTGAATTCAATTCCATGTTGCTCACATGCTAAAATTATAATTTTCCCATTTATTCAGGGTCAGAGGTAGTAATAACAAATCAGTAATCGAAAGCAGCTACAAGTATTAGAATAAATTAATGTCTCCATGTGCCCCCATATTCTTAAAAATTCCTGTAATCTCATGAAATTAAAATTCCTGTTACAAAAGTAAATATGAAACTTCATGCAGTTGATAACATCTGATTATGAGAATGTGAATTTTGTACTGAATGACCAAGATTTTTTTCCCTGCAATCTTTATAAGTCTGACATTAGGACAAGGCATGTTCCATGGAGAAGTAGGATATGTATTTTAATATTTATTATAATACAACCCATGGATATGGCAAGTGAGATGTCTCTATCCTATCACTTCAAGGATTCAGTGACATGTCCAACATTTACATCCTTTATTGTGCACCTTTTCTTTTATATATATATATATATATATATAAAATTCTCTATTGATGCAGTGTTAGATCACAAAAATGGCTGTTCTTTTTTTGCAGCTGATAAGCCTGTGATTTATTGCCAAGAATCAAATATTTATTAATCATTTGAGCTCAGGATATGAAATAATTTTTCAAGTTGTCCAGCTGAGCCCATCCAGTTAAATTTTTCCATCAGTTGTAAGAGATGGTGTAAAGTTGGCCCTGAATGTCAATCTGTCTTCAGGAACAGTTGTAATTTCAGTCTCAACCTCTGCATCAATGCTTAGACAGTGAGTTATGAATGTTCAGTCTCCTAGCAGAACAAGTACTTCACAAGTTCACTTCAGATATCAGACCAGAAATAAGACCAAGTAGAGTTTTTTTAGTTTGATTAAATGTCTCTAATTAAAAAAAAATTTTAAAAACCAACAAACCCCAAAACAGATGTTTCTTCCTGACATGGACCTCTTATAAAATCGTGAATTTCTAGGACATCAAACATGTCTGATTTTAACTGTATTTCCCCTTAATTTTAAAGATAACTCTTTTTTGAACTGAAAATGAATTTGTTTCTGAAGATCAGGAAATCTTGCAAGCAAATTCCTTAATAATTCCCAAGGTCCAAATGCTAAAACCATCATCAACCTGGTTTGTGAAGTGATAGTTTTGATGTTATGAAATGCCATTAGAACTTAATCCAATGCCATAAAATATGATTCTGTAAATGATGGAAAACAATCACTTAAGTATATTGCTTTAAACTGAATAAATTAAGAAAATAAGGAATTTCCTAAAGTATAAGATTTGGATTATGCTACTACAAGGGCACATTCTAGTGACAAGCCTTTGATAAAGAAACAAAAATTAATTTCCATAAAACTTTTGAACAAGTTCTAGACATGCTGTCACAGGAACTCAAAACTTCTTAAAATAAATCAAAATATCTAATTATGTTAAATATCTCTTTATTGAGACTTGAACTTCCTAAGAATTTTGACTGCATTTTGCAGCAGTATACTGGTAGAATGACATTTTTAATATAAAATCATGTTCTGTTTTGCAAAATGTGATAAAATGTTACGGGCAAAAATTTCTTTTGACTATCAAGTTATTAACTTCAAAACATTTACCCAGTTATTTTTTTAAACAATGATCAGTTGTCTGATTTTGTACACTAAAAACCCACAATATAAAGGGCTTTTAAACTTAAGCAATGAAAATTAAGTAGCCATGAAGTAAGGAAGTTACAGCAGATTATAGTGAAAACATCTGACCTTTTTTTTTTTTGCATTTAAGTCTTAAGATTCAGAAAAAGATCATCAACTAGCTATACCCATTTTTGAGGGGAAATACGTTACTAACTGACTTAATTTTTTATAATGCCATTAACTGAGAAACAATCTTTAAAAAATGGCTATCTATCCAAAATTGTTCTATTTACTGATACAATTTTATATCTATGAAAGACAAAAACTTTCATATCTTTTTCAATCCTACTGTTGCAGCCCATACACCATTCTACAGTCTGTGACATTTATAATATCTTAATAAAGTAAAATTAGAAGGCAATATAAAATAGTGAAACTGGTGAAAACAAAACCTCTGGAAGAGAAGAATAGAGTAGAATAAGGATGGGATAGGACAGGATAGGATAGGATGGAAAATAAAAGAATTGAATAGAATATTTCTGTTGGAAGGAATCTACAGTAGTCATCTAATCCCACTGCATGCTCAAGTCAGGGCTGACCAAAAGTTAAAACATGTTGATAAGGGCAATATCCAAAAGCCTCTCAAACATTGACAGGCTTGTGGCATTAATCACCTCTCTAGAAAGCCTGTTCCAGTGTTTGACCACTCTTGCTAAAGAATCACTTTCTATTGTCCAGTTTATATCTCCCCAGCATGGCTTTATTGCAAGACATTTTTAATTTAAAGAAACACAAACTATGGGCCCACTCTGATCTGGTTTTCTATTCCTAAAAATAATAATAATGATGCATTTTATTATTGTGTTCCTGTTATCATTTTCTGCTGCCAGTTTGGCCTAGCTCTTCTCAACTTCAAAACGACTGCACTTGTCCACATCAGCTAAAGATTGTATACTTAGAATAAATGTTCCATATGAATTTTGGGCATCAGTCAGCAAAAAGAGTTATCAATGACTGTACCATCATCACAGCTGAAATGCAGTTTTTTTCAAGCACTATGTTATTCTTTCATAAAAGAGACCGCAGCATTTACGAGGAGTCCTGGCCTGTGACAGCCAAATTCTCCAGTAACAGTGATCTGGTGGTCAGCGTTTGAAGCAGCTCAGACACAGTGCAAGAGCACTCCATCTGTAAAGGAACTTCCTAGCTGAGTCTGCCAGGGGTACACATCTCACCCAGGGATTTCCAGGCAGGGATTTGCTGTCATATCTCCACCTGCCACACTCCAGACAGTTTCCTCCTGTGCCCTCTAATCAGTAGTGAATTCTAGTCCTGAAAGCAAGCTGAATTGCCCTAGACAAGCCCATAAAGCCTCTCTTCTAAGTGTGAGGTGTGACTTGAGGTATCTTTTCACACTACACTCTTGGCATCTTCTTCTGTCTGTGTGTCTGCACATCCCTACGCAGATAACTGCATCTTCCCCTGCCTGTCTGCAGAACAAGAGCTTGGCAACGCTGTAGCACACACGAGTGTGCTTCCTACAAGCCCACCTCTTGCAAAGTCTGATTGACACAGGCACTGTCACGCTGTTATCATGCCGTATTGGTGGCCAAATAAGAGCTTCTTCAGCTTCCCGCAGCAAATGTCTTCTGACCGTGTAAACACTCACAAGCCTCTCTGTAAGTTTTTCATACGTGCATGAAAACAAACGGGAAGTTTTGGTACCAGGAGTCAGTAATTATGGCTGGCGCTCACGTGCAGATCTGACAGGCTGTCTGCTTCCCGTGAGCCTGCACAGCAATTTCAGGGCTTTATACTGGCTTGTAAACCTGTAAAGGCAACAGCTCTTGGTTCTCATCTTTTTTATGGTTTGGGGTTTTGTCTGGTTAATGGATTATCTGATTTGAAAGAATTATGTTTTATGGCATTTGTGCTTTTTTGAATTTAATAGATTTACCAAGTAATTGTCTTCCCCAGAGTCTGTGGGATTTTTTTCTCTATAGATATCCTTCAATACAGTTAAATATTTCATTGTGTAGGTTGTTTGTATTCCAGACAAGTCTGGTTTATTTTCCTGAACAGCTATGGAGCTAGGCAAAATTTAATAGTGTACCTTTCCTCTTTGTAGCTACATCAATTATCACTTTTATAGACACTTTGATAACAACATTATACCATCTCACATACTTACAAAAGAGAAATCGTGATGGTATCAAATACTATTTACAGCTAACATGCCTCACGTATATAAAAGACATTGCTCATTAGAGAAACAAACTTCACTCTTTTCCTAAGTTTCTGAGGTGTGCAGACTAAAAAAGATAAAAATAGAGGACTTTTGCTGTAATGGGATATTCTTGTGGTAATGTTTTTCAGTTACTTATACTGCTTGTAGGCCGGCACATTTCAGACTGACAGTCGTTCTGAGTATACAGGAGAAGGAAAAAGCTGTGAAAATAAAACAGACAAAAAAACCCCAAAAGGCTGTTGTGTTTGACTGTGCTTTTAGCAGGGTGTCAGACTAGATGGTCTCCAGAAGGGTCTTCCATCCACAGCGTTTCTGTGGCAGTAATTCTGCAGTTCTTAATCTCAGGGCATATATATGTGCAAATCCTTTCTCTCAACAAACATTTTTTTTTTTCTGTAGAAGAAGCTGTGATTCTGTATTTAATGATAGTTGAAAATTAGTTTTCCTATTTACAATGTATTGCTTCCTATGCTTTCATGAGAAAACTTGAGTTCAAAGGTTTTAGTTTAAGAAAAGGAGAAGAAAACATAGTACAAAAGAAATTTAGCATCTGTGGCATTTACCACTGCTGCAACAACCCAGATCTAACTCTCCCTTGGAATTAGCACACCCTCAGCATGATCTCTGTTTGAACACAGAACAATGATGATTGTTGTGATTTACATCTGACAGCTGGGATTGTTCCCCAAGGAGTTCAGTCTGGAGTCAGTGTCTCTAAAGGATTGATGACCACTAAAGCAATGGCATTATTAAATTTAAAGGGGAAAAAGCCAGTGTTTTACAAGTGACCATTTAATTTGGAAAGAAAGCAGCATTGAAACTCTCACCCTCTCTTCATCATGTAATTACACTTTAGACAAAAGCTTGGTTCCAGCTGCCTTATAAGGCTCCAAAAAAAATAATGTGCAGCCGGCCCAGGATATTTCTGTCAGCCTTTAAAAGCTCATTCAGCTCCATTGTAAGATTAAGGATGTTTTTGTGAACGACAGGGAAGCCTAGAACTAGCTAAGGACTTAAAAATCAATTTAATCCTTCATTAAAACACAGCCTCCTCACCTTTTTCTGACAAACATAGAATGTCAGACAACTACTGACTACGTGTGATTGAGCCAAGTATTTTTCTCATTACCTTTCTAATTTTGTCCATAAACTAAATGTCTATTATGTGAGCTGTCTAATCATGCTTATTTTCACATTTAAGAAAGAACTTTGGCTTCACTGAAATCAGATGATGAAACTCTAGAGGCAGATCCTGATCTAGCATTTCCGTAGCTCCTCTCCAGACAGTGAAATATCATAGATACAAACCAGATGATCTGCTGAAACATGAGGAGAGGGGAGTAAAACAGGGTGCTGTTGTTTTTATCTTTGCCTTTTTTTTCCTTTTAAAATACTGCTGTACCATACTCCTACACATAGAAAGATTGCTCATTAAAATGATGCACAACAAATGAATGATATATAAACATAAAAGCAGGAAGCGTTATTCAGCAAAGACTTCTGACTCTCTGTTCCCCTAAACTCACATGAATTCACATGGAATGAATGCTTTCATGTATTTTTCAAAATATCTATTGCATTTTGCTATTTTTAGAGGAAGAAAAAGTAGGTCACTAACCATACCACCAAATGAAACCCACTGCGGGCAAATTGTGCTTGAAAAGCAAAAGAATATTATCAATAGCTGACTGAAATAGTTGGCTGGAACAATGAGTAGATCAGTAGCTATGGCCATGACTCTCGTCAACAGAAATTAGTGCAGAAAAGAGTCAGGTGGTGCACTAGATTTCACTATGGACACCAAAGTGTATCTGTTTCCTTAGTGTTATATTGTTCCTGAAGGACTTGCCTGGGAAGATGCTAGCCCCATCTTCCCATTTTAAGGGACCAGGCAAAAGAAAAGTAGAAAGCATATCTGACTTTTTGGATTTAATAGGAGCAGACTCTGCCATTTGGGAGAAAGCTTCTTCCTTCCTTAGCCCTGATAGCTCCAGTAACAGATATTTACAGGTGATCCAAGGAAACAAAAGGAAAAAACAGAGAACAAAAGAAAAAGCTTATGGTATTCAAGGAAAAAAATTGTGGCTTTATAAAACATTGATCTTGAGAAGATGAATCCAAATCTAAAGGTTCAGAAATCACCTGAAAGGTCTTGGTTTAGAGTGAATTAAAAAAAAAAAGTAATTTAAGATGGGATGCATCTCATCTGACTGCAGCTGTCTAAAATGTAGGCACACAATTTCGGATCTAGGCTATAACGCACTGAGAGATAAGCAATTTCAGAGTCATTAAGTTACAAAATTATAGACATGGTTTAGGATAGAATGATTTTCTTCTGAATGCATTTACCTCTCCTGGGTGCCTTTTAAAGGATCATAAACACCAGGCTTATAGTGGACAGTCAACATTTCCATCCAGAGAGGGATTTCGTGTTACACACCCAACAAGATTAGCAGACAATCAAGCAGGTTGTCACAGTGTCACAATCATTTATACAGTGGAATAATGTCAAAACTGAGAATTGTTCCTATCAGATGAATCTAAGTACACACAGAGAATCTTGCATAAAGGAAATTAATTTTCATAGTAGTAATAGCAAACCTCACAAACTGAGTACATTGACTGTTCCGATCATGCGAGTCATCAAATCTCAACAATTTTTTAGCCTATAAAGAGACATGCTGGTTCCTAGTGAGGCTGTAATGTAGTTATATCTACTGATAGTTGTTTGTAACAAAAATCTTTTCCTTAGAAATGAAATTTATAAAGAAGTTAATTTTAATTAAATTGTTTTAGAGACCTACAACAGCAATTATTTATAAATAAATTAAAATGAACAATGTAATCTCCTTGATCATAGAATTTCTTAAAATTTAGACTCCTATTATCATTGCTTTCCAAAAAATAACAATCTGAATTGTTCAGGAATGAAAATGTCTGTTTACACTCCAGCTCTACGCAATTTTTATAACTTCCATAAAAGTATCATTCAGTAATTTGCAGAACAAAGAATCAATAAAGCCTTTTGAAACATCCAAATTTCTGAATGTTGGCAGTCAGTTGATTTTGCATAATTGAATCCAATATGTCAGGGGCATGTGCAGCCTTTACTTGCTGTGGAGATGATAGAGGAGGTTTTCTTCAAAGAGGCAGTTGATCCAAAATCAAACGTTTCAAGGTCAGTTAGAGACACTGAAATAAACTCCTTACAGATGACATAGAATTTTCTGTGGTAAGGAACTGTATTGAATAGCTATTACATGGAACAAATACCTTTCTATACGTGCAATAGGAAGTTTAGTACAGGTAATTGCTCAAATTGAAGGGTTTGATTTACTCTTGTGTACACCAAGTGTTCCTATCTGATCTTTAGATTTTCATTCTGAATTCCCAATACTAATGGAAGAAAAATGGCAGTGGTTTTTGTATTGGACACAATTTCAAAGCTTGCACTAACACACTCACACAAAAACACAGGGATATCTCAGAAGTTTTGAGCAACAGTGAAAGGCTGTGTAATGAAAGGTGTTCATGTCATGGCTGAGTGTCACAAAAAACTTCTCCAGTTAGAAGTCCTGCAAGTGGGGAAACTGTCTCCTGAAATGTGATGCACGAAGGGTTTGTAGCCAGTGGAGCTGTGGTAAACCTCTTCAACCCACAGAGACTGAGCCCTGCTCCCTGCACCTGTGTGGTGCCAGAGCCGCCAGCCAGGGTCAGCCGGGACTGGATGAAGGAGGGATTGGCAGTACCGATGGGAAGAACAGGAACCCTGTGAGCTGAGCTGCAGTGTGTTGGTGAATGGTGAATTAGGGGTGGAGCATGCTGCCTTCTGAACTAAAGAGAGGAATCAGAGGGAAACGGGCTGGAGAACTGAAACACATCATTGTGAAACAAGGGAGATAATTTTGCTTTAGTGTCTATATCTAAAGCATTTCAAGCCATTTTAATTTCTCAAAAGGGAAATGAAATAAATCTGTTATTAAATTTATATGAGAACCTAACAAGCTAGCAGAACACCCCCCAGTGATTTACATGAGATGCTCTTATTATCCATGGATCACTGACATGATAGAGCGTAATGACATCTGAAAGAGTACTTGGAGACCACTATTTATTGTCAATGAGCAGTTAAGAAGCCCTTAGCTTTTTGGAGCCTCAGTTTATTGTGTCAGTCTGTGGAGAAACAGACACTAACAGCAGCAATATCTCCATATGATGAAGCCAACTGGCATCCTAACAGCATGCCTGCTCATATTGTACTTGGAAGGGCTTTTTATTCATGACTAGCTCTGTGTGAAATAATCCTATTTTTCATTATATTGCTGTGTGTCCATCTCTTGGAATATTAATATACAAGTTTGAATTCAATCAGCTCTGCATGTAGAACAACTAAGTTTTTAATTCATAAAAATTTCACATATTTCACAAAAAAAAAGACATAACTGCATAAGCACATAAGTGTTAATGACTGCTTTTTGGAGATTCAAAATTACTGTGAATAATCCAGCATTCTAAACTGCCATGTTCTCTAAAGTTAGGTTCATTTACTGTCCCTAATTGGTAAGGGGAGATGCTAGCCTCACTTGCCAGCTTGTTAGATTTGCAAGAAACTACCTTCAGGCTTTCCTGATGTTGCCACTCATAGTGCTAAAAACCCTTTGAAATTATCTGCAAAGTCTTTTCACTGCCATCCTTCTAATCCTCTCCTGGAAAATTTCCTTTGTCATAAGATAAGAAAATTTGCTTTAAATCAGGCCAGGGATGTGATATTATCAAGTGGATGATACATTCACTACGTTTCCTTATTTTTTCCCTATGCCTATTTGTTCTGTTGTTTGATTTTCTAATATTTTAAGCATGAGGGAAGGACAGTGATGGAAGGACAATCTCTGTTTGTACAATGTCTTGTGCTGTGAGATATAGTGCTTCCTGACTGTGGTTGTTAAGCAATATCACACTATATCATCACAATAATAAAATGTGTCTCACCGAAAGGGCTGCTGATTCAAACATCTGTGTTGCCTGGACAGTGTGAAATCCTGCCTTCAGAACCCTGGCCTGAGATGTCAGATGTGCCTACAGTGGTTGTTCCCTTCCAGCCAGCAAAACAGTCCCAGTGCACGGTTTATTTTCATCCATGTTTTTCAGAGCCTTAAATAACAAAAGACAGCATCTGAAATTATTGCTATGCACTACAGGTCCTGACCCAAAGCCTTTGGGACTAAATTCTTTCCCTTGATTTAGGTGGTCTGAGATAAACCCCAATATCTAGAGATTGCAGAGCTATTATGCCTGTAGGATATACCTCTGGAAATCATTCTCATTCTGTTATTAATAACTGGTTTCATAGCACTATACTACATACAACTGCCTTGTACACCTTACTTAATTTATGTGAAATTCATTACTGAAATATGTCAAAAGACAGTTATGAAACATTTAAATAATACAAGTAAGATGTTTCCTACGATCAAAAAAAAAAAGATACAGGGCCAAAGAGTTCAAAGTGATTGACAGAATCAATCAGTACACAGAACATCTTGTAAAAGCACATGAAAAGAAATCAGATCCATCATTAATAAGAGGGGTTTTTTGGTGGGATAATTAAACAGCAATGACTTCCTGTCAAGAAGATATCAACTATTTCTATTCAACCAAGGAAACTGTGATTCTGCCTGTATTACTCATGTTTGTCCTCTTTTATTATTAGGACATGGCATCAGGACATGGCATCAGGGCTCATGGTGCAAAAAAGTGTAGCAAAAAAGACAAATGTTTTGTCTTTTGCTTTAATAGCATCTATAATGCTGTGCTACAGGATATAGTTTTGGTGACCATTACACTCAGAAAAACATCCAACTTTTATATAATATTGAGATCATAAAATAGTTCCAGGCTAGACTAGAAAATTCCTATTTATTCTATTTCTCTAATTTTCTAGTGAGTTTTATTTCCCAATTCCCATCCACATAATTTAATATTCGGATAATATTTTGTACATGGGTGAAAAAAATCCACAGGCAAGTTTGTTAAATTTTCATGTCTGGCTTCCTTGCAGGTTTTTGTTGTTGTTGATTAAGTTTTCTAATGCAATAAAATAATTTAAATATGTGGGAGACACAGATGCAAAGAGACCAAATAGTGTCTTCTGTTTAAAACAATATTTCCTTCTGATTTTAAATAATGCAATACTATTCCATTCCTTCATCTTCATTGACAGCAAAAAAATGTGCCATGATACCACCATATATTGAGATGAAACTCAGCCTTTTGGATGATAGATATTGGAGCACTGGTAGCTACGGCAAGGAACCCTTTCTTCTTTCTCCAAACCCTTCATGTGTTTTCTCAGGCAATCCACTGAAATCTTTTCCCCTGATGGATCATGAATGGGAAATTTGAACCTGCAATGGAAGCTGTACAGTGATTTTCCTTTATGCTGTGATTCATGACTTCTCCCTTCATCAACTTCCGAATGACACCTGCTGGCAAAAGAGATTGGACTGTGCACAAAGAGTAATGCCAAATATTGCAGTGCAGCTCTCAGACTGGCTACAGAGGGTGACAAAAAGAAGAGAAGCAGCATTGGTTTCATGATAATGTGACATTATTGCCACCTAATTATTTGTTTAGTAACATTGACACTCACAAAAGAAACCCCTGGTGGGATACTGGCATACTTCCAGTTACAGTCTGGATGGTGATGCTGACAAGGAGTGGGTAGACCCTCAAAATGTCCTGTAGTACAGTATTTCCTGAAGCCCTAAGTCATTCAATGTCATTATTAATTACCTATATATGGTAGGAAGGAACACAACCATGCGAACAATAATGTGACAAATGCTGGTAGACTAAGAGAACCCTACAGGCATCACTTTAAAAGGTTTGTTGGAGCCTAACTTGTGACTTTTTGTTAAGTTGCAATCAAATTTGCTTAAACAAACATGTCTTTAAAATATCTCTTACTATCTGCAAAAATATACATGATACACTGAGTTGACAGCATCACCAATTGATAAAGTAAATTGATGCTTTTCTCTGTAAAATCTCTTTTTTGATCCATGATAAGGTCACCAAAATATAACCATTGGAGCAGAAATAATCAATTCCACATAACAGCAATACATTTTGCTTTTCTAACCTCTCAGGAAGTGAAAGAACAAGTAGGAAGCATGATATATGCCAGGAAGTATCCACTTTCTTTTATTTTATATTCAGAGAAAAAAATAAAAGGGTAATAAGCAAGAATATTTGCCCTTCTTTTCCTCCAGTGCTTGTTGCCTCAATTTATGCCACCTTTATGGATGATTGAACCCTAATCTTATTTACTTAAGCACTATAGAGATTAAAAAAACATCTATACAGAGATTATGTAGAGATCAGATATCTAGGTGAAAAGTCATTGGGACTTTCAACAGTGAAACTGGTGAAACTATTACATGGGGTAAAGTGATAAGTTAACTCGCCATTCTCAAAATTGAGTACGTAGGCTTCATCAAGAGTATCCACTGGGTATCCAAATTTTGTTTACCGAGGGACATCAACTAAAGTTGTTTTGTTTTGTTGCAGCATTGACAACTTTCCTCACTTGCATTAAACCCCACTCCACCTTAGCACACAAGGTGCTCAACACCACCTCCTCCATGTTCACCTACTGTCCAAATAACAGTGAGGAACAGATACCCACGAAAACAGTCATTGTTAACATCAAAGGACAAGCAGCCGTGCCATTCTAAACGTTAGCCTGTTAGGCTGAAAGAGCTGTTAGGTCCCGCCTGTTGCTTCTAGTGTCATTTTCCAATAGGTTTAACCAGTATGATCCTTTGGAAATGCTTCCTAATCACTAAAGAGATTAGTATCTTCTACTCTGGTGAAGAACACCATGCATTCCTCAATTAACAGAATGTGAATCACCACATTCCTGGTAGTTTTCCATTATCGCTACTACTGCAGTTTCCCTTTGCTTCAGTTAACCTTGGGGAAAAGGCTATCAGGGGTAGGAAAATGGTGATGTTTTCCTTCTACCTTTGGCTGGTCTACGAACAAAGGTACTGGACAGGCATGGTAAAATTTGTGCTTGAAGAGACAGTAATTACAACATTTTGCATTCATATGTTTTAAGATTCTGGGTACCATCTCAGGAAAATATCAGCTGCTAAAAAGTTCAGTTAATTTTTGCTTTGGGCAACAGCTCATAATTATTTTTGGAGCCTGCATGTTTTACTCTTGGCCAGTCCAGCTGAATTTCTTTCAGACACTTTACTGAGGAATGCATGTCCACTGTATTGCAAACTACGTCATTAGCATATGCTGTTTACAGTTATCTCTTAACATCTGCAGAATAACACCCAGGAGAATAAAAATTTCCTTTATACACATTCTTAGAAGTGCCAAGGTCTTTACAATGCTACTATTAAAGGACAGAAACAACAGAACACTTCTCAGGCTCCATTTTAAACATTATTAATTTAGTTTTTAAATTTCTAAACTAACTGGATTAGAGACACCACTGTATCCCAGGCAGCCTTGAAGTGGTTATTTGCAAGATGGTGTGCCAGATACTCTTTATAATTGCCTTATGAGATGGTAATTTTACTTTTTTGCACTGACCCAGCCACTTTCTGAATGTACCTGTTATTTCCAGTTCCTTCAGAACTTGTCCTTGAACCATTAATGATTGGTATCAGGAGATTGTTTTTCTCACTGGAGTCACCTAATATTTCAGTTTTCTGTGCTGGTCTTTCTGAAACTATCTAATTTATTTGTTGTATAAACTTCATGAAGTATTGCAACTCTCTGGCACCTTTGAAATTGCAATATCTACTGCATGTCTTGGGGTCAATTCTGCTTCTATCAAAGACTGCTTTTGGACTGAATTATTTTGCACAACGTTCAGTAATAATTTTTTTAATGCATCATTTAAACTCCCTCCAAATTGGCAAAGCTCATTTAATTGCTTTAATCCTGTCACATATTCAGCAAATATTTCATTTTCTTGATTTTATCTCTAAAAGGAGAAATGCTTTCCAATAATAACTGGCTTTGGGGATAGGTAATTTTACAGAGCTTCCACAGTCTCAGCAAATGTTTTGTCTTTTGCTTTAATAGCATCTATAATGCTGTGCTACAGGATATAGTTTTGGTGACCATTACACTCAGAAAAACATCCAACTTTTATATAATATTGAGATCATAAAATAGTTTTCAAGTCTTCTAGCGTAGGTAGCAGAATCCTTCACTGAACTACCAGGTAAACTATCTTGTTCAAAATAACTCTACACTTTCTTCTCTCCTACACTCCAAAGAATAATGTTATTCTTAGAACAAATGTTGGAGGCATCTGCCCACCTGGACAAGCACTTGCTATTCGTCCTAGTTTGAAAAGGAGATATCTGCCAAGGAAGGCAGGAACCCTCCTGGAATGGAATAGAATTAACCCTTCTCCCCAGATTATTGTAGTTTTGAA